>NIVC01000142.1:365000-515000 GCA_002269645.1 Macrostomum lignano
GACTACCTCGTGGGCATAGAGTCACGTAGCCACTTCGTTGGCATAGAGTCACGTAGCCACCTCGTGGGCATAGAGTCATGCGGTCACCTCGTGGCGATTCTAGAATTCTAGAAAATCCTATGTACATTTACCCGGTAAACAAACGCTTGTCATCAATACCAACCCCTCCTCATGAAGCTTCAGTTAAGAAATAAAATTCGGAAAAGTACGTTTAGCCCAATTTCCTGCCAGCTTTGCTGTGTTGAAATCAACGTTTTATGCGTATTATTGATACTCGTAGTGTAGTACAGAAGGTACTTCTTGCTAGCGTTCCGTCAGTTGACTTGGACTGATTCTCTTTGCTCAGAACAGTCCTTCCTAGTAGGTCTCAGTAGGCGGTTTCTCACTGCTGCAGAAATAAGAAAAATTATAAATAGAAATATTTCTCAAAAATTAGTTTTGCTAATGCCATCTTTATCTGTAGCTTCATCAGGATGCTGCGGCAAAGAATTTGCACTCCTCCCAGAGATATGGATCGGTGCTAAATCAGTGTTGTATGGCATGGCTGCTCACTATGGAACAGAATCTGAGCAGAATATATATTTTATGAGGAGTTTTTCCAGCGCTTCGTAGACAAGCATATCTAAAATAAGGCTAATGTCAGAGCAGCTACTGCAGTGTGGGCTGCGAGTGCATCGCTAGTTTCAAACAGGATCACCCAGTTGGAATAATGATTTCGGTTTCAATATATGAGATTTGAGTAGCCACTTGTCACTTCAGCTGAGAAGGAGGACAACCATTGCAGCGCTGTCTATTGCCAAACTGTCTATTGTCCAATTCCTTCCACTCGTTATATTCTTCAACCAATAATGGGTTGAGGGACAAATGATTTCTGGAAGATCTTCAACTTGATCAGGAAGGTAATAAAAATCGATCTCAAAAATCAATACGCTCGTTAAGACTCTGTTGACAATCGCAGATAAATGATTTGTAGAAACCTCAAATTTCTGCAGGTTGATATTCAAAGGAACCAGGAAACGGGTAGAGCGGTTTTTTCTAATTTGACAGGTGTCGGGGAATCTCTAGGTGAGACTAGACAAAGTTGGTGGCCTCGGTCGACGATTTTAATCATAATCCCGACAAGCCATATTTATACTGTCATTACGTCATCCAGACATCAAACGATTGGCCGCCTTAAATGCGCATTCTGACTAATTATCTACATTTCTGCCGCCCGCCACACGCAGCCTGAAGCGCGCCTGGCCAGTTCGCTACATGTCCGGCGGCGGCCTCATGGAGATCAAACGATCCGCCGACGATGACCGCGAGATGTTCTTACGCCGCCTGTCAGAGCTTCTGCGCCGCGAGCTAGCGAGGAACGACAACGACGGCAAGTGATGACGCCGGCCTGATGGAAAAACAGTTGACTCACTCTCCTCCATCAATATCTACATTAAGCTGCTCTGATATTGAAACTAATTGGTAGACAATAAAACCCTTCTCTACTATGCTTCACCTCTAAATCTGTCTTGGATGAATTAGTGCGAATATTTTATAGCCAATCGGAATCCAGCTGGAGGAGAGATTCTGGAGTGAGGTGGGTGATCGGAGGGGTAGAAGTTGTTTAACTGAATGCTACAAAACGCAAGAGCCACAGCCAATTAGAATCGAGCTGGTGAAGGGATTCTCTAGTGAGGTGGGTGATTGGAAAGGGGGTAGAAGTTTTTAAACTGAATGTTAAAACGCAGGAGCACCGTAGCCAATAGGCTATAAAATACACAGAGAACAGAACGCAAATATTCATCCAAAGATAGAAATTCAGTCTAGTGTTGCCCCCTCCACAGAAAAGTAACATACAGTACAAGCAATCTAGCAAACATCTACCACCAAATTCTTAAACAACCCGGAGCAGTGAAAATCTAAACCATTCAAATAAATATAATATTTTTGTTGACCAGCTTTGCTTCTGTATCCTGGACAACGCGCGGCAAATTAAAATATTTAAAAAATCAACACAGTGCATTGAAAACACTATGGAGTTGCCTTCAGTTTGCTCGCTGTCGGGGTGATGTGCGGCGAGCCCAAAGACTCTCTGAGAAGTAAATAAATGTAACAAACCTAAGGTCCCGAGACAAAGGTTCCCCGTCAGTTCTCTGCTGTTCCCACAATTCTCAAAGGGTCTGGAGTGTCTTGAGAAAAATTCTGGAAAGTGCAGCACATTCGACTCGCGTCAACTTCAACGACACTGTATACATGTACAGCTGCGGACTGGCAAAACAGGCATCATTAGTCATCTGGCAGCAGCCGGGATTCGCAGCTGGTGTTTATCGGAGGAGAAGCCAGCCATGACTCGGAAAAAAGAACTTTTTTCCCTGAAGTGCGACGTCCTCCTGAAACGTTAACCCAATTAGGCCAGAAATTTTCAGACAAAAACTGAGGAAAAAAGACTTTTCTTAGCTGTGTGCCATTTTCAAGTGTCAGTTTCACGTCCTGGAAGCTGTTTTGTTGCAAATGAGCAAATACAGCTTGTCTTTAGGGCTCTCTTCCTACCTAGCAACTCAAAAAAGACGTCATGGAAATGACAAAAAATGTCTGGAAAAATTATCGCGAAAGAGAAATAGCTGAGCAAGGAAGGCTACCGGGAATAACACGAGTGCTCAAGATGTCTGGAAAAGTGTCTGCAGCAGTCGAAATCCTTGGTATCTATGTTTTCTGAATGAATTTTTGTCAATTACTTTTTTTTCCCAGGATCAGAATTGCTGCGTAAAGACGAAGCTCTTAAAAAAACGTTGGCACATTGGCATGCACTTGACTGGCGCATCAAGGGTTTTCCAACGAGGGTCAATAAAGGAGGGTCCACGAGCTGCATGCAAGGAGTGGTCGAGCTGTCCCGAGCGGGAGAGACTCTCCAACTGAGGATAATCATTAAAAGGATTGAAAAAAGAAAAGTGTTCTCAACCGGCTCTTGGTGGCTGGAGACAGGCCTTCTCAAACTGAGTAATTAAAAGCATTGATCGAGACGGCTAAAAGATTGTAAGTGGGAAGCTGGACACCAGATGCAGCTAATCTCAGGAGCAATCTTGCTCAGTTCCCACCCATGCCATTGCTGTTGCTCAAAACATCAGTCAGTTGATTTCGTTGAATTTTCCATGAATAGTTGATTTTGAGAGCGCAAGCGCGCGAAATGAATTCGATTTAAACAAAAAATGTGATCAGAAATATTCTCGAATGTAACATTTTTATAATCAATATTTTTATCAAATTTTGGTGAAACCAATTCAAACTTGAATTGGTTGAATAGTTATTAACCAGTGAATGATAGCGAGTTTATGATACCAGCATGCACCAATAAAACGCGAATATTCCTGCGAGGAATCACGTGACTAACTAATTCATTTGTCTGTGGCGACGTGAGGTTGTCCGGGTTACCGGGAGTCACGTGACGCGCACACAAAAAACAGCCATTAGAATCAGCCACGTCGACTGAAGTGGGCGACGATCAGGTCGGCATTGCCGGCTATGCTCAGCCCGGAGACTCGGCCCCACAGCGACTGCAGCTGGTCCCGAGTCGCTTGAAACACCGGCCGGTGGCAGATGAATATCTGGGGGCGGGGGGGGGGAGTTGGATGCGGTGCTTGGCGAAATAGTGAGTCTAGTGCACAACTCCTATTGATTGATGGCAATTTTGTACTCACTCGTGAACTCACTCGTGAACTCACTCATGAACTCATGAACTCACTCATGAACTCACTTCTGAACTCACTCATAAACTCACTCATGAACTCACTCATAAACTCACTCATGAACTCATGAACTCACTCATGAACTCACTCATGAACTCACTCATGAACTCACTCATGAACTCACTCATGAACTCACTCATGAACTCACTCATAAACTCACTCATGAACTCACTCATAAACTCACTCATAAACTCACTCATGAACTCACTCATAAACTCACTCATGAACTCACTCATAAACTCACTCATAAACTCACTCATGAACTCACTCATAAACTCACTCATAAACTCACTCATGAACTCACTCATGAACTCACTCATGAACTCACTCATGAACTCACTCATGAACTCACGAACTCATGAAATCACTCATGAACTCACTCATGAACTCACTCATGAACTCACGAACTCATGAAATCACTCATGAACTCACTCATGAACTCACTCATGAACTCACGAACTCATGAAATCACTCATGAACTCACTCATGAACTCACTCATGAACTCACTCATGAACTCACTCGTGAACTCACTCATGAACTCACTCATGAACTCACTCATGAACTCACTCGTGAACTCACTCATGAACTCACTCATGAACTCACTCATGAACTCAAGAACTCATAAACTCACTCATGAACTCACTCATAAACTCACTCATAACTCACTCATGAACTCACTCATGAAGTCAAGAACTCATTCATGGACTCATGAACTTACTCATGAACTTACTCATGAACTCATACTCATAAACGGAATCCCTTTATCAGTGGTTCATTCATTCAACTCAAAAACTAAGATACTCCATCGCAGGGTAGCAGGCTGGGTCCACAAGTGCGTCAGCAGCGACTTCAGAAGACCCGTCTCAATGGGGGGTCTCTCCTGACAGGAAGCTGCCAATCTCCGCTCCGGCTGTAGCGAGTCAAAGGAGAAAGATTCTGGACGAGAGGACTCCACGAAAGTGTCGCATTCTAAAGGGGAAGTAGCATTTCTTGGAAAACGGAAGAAGGCGGAGAGGCCGGAAGCTTGGCAACTTTTTCTCGCCCCCGATCCCATTATCCACTTGGCAGTCTTTCGGGAAGTCGACGACGCGTCGTCAGGCTTCAGAGGCGACCGTGGCACGCAGAGGCTGAATTCCATCTGGGCAAGAAGCCCTCCACCAGCCTCCGCAGCCGGCTCCCCCGGCTTGGCTGGCTTTGTGTACTTTTTGTTCGATAATTTCCCTATGAAAACTGGCGCAGCAAAAATCCAATTGTTTGCTTAAATACTGCGTTAACTATGAGCCTGGCATGCATTGCACTATTGGCGTTTGCATATTTTTTTACAATTTGTAACTAAGATTTTAATTTTACTTATTTTGGACCCGAAAATAGCTTTGATGTCAACAGAAATGTCAAGGATGTGTTGCAGTTACGGATACGAGTGCGCTGCAAACTACAGGAAGACCTGAGCAGAGTAAGAGGATCTTAAGATATAGAGATCGGTGCTTGAAGTTAGGTTGACTGGAGTGAGGTAGAGTGGAGTGAGGTAGATTGGAGTGAGGTAGATTGGAGTGAGGTAGATTGGAGTGAGGTAGGTGAAGTGAGGTAGATTGGAGTGAGGTAGACTGAAGTGAGGTAGATTGGAGTGAGGTAGACTGAAGTGAGGTAGATTGGAGTGAGGTAGACTGGAGTGAGGTAGACTGAAGTGAGGTAGACTGAAGTGAGGTAGATTGGAGTGAGGTAGACTGAAGTGAGGTGGATTGGAGTGAGGTAGACTGAAGTGAGGTAGATTGGAGTGAGGTAGACTGAAGTGAGGTAGATTGGAGTGAGGTAGACTGGAGTGAGGTAGACTGAAGTGAGGTAGACTGAAGTGAGGTAGATTGGAGTGAGGTAGACTTGAGTGAGAGATTGGAGTGAGATAGATTGAGTGACAGATTATAGTGAGGTAGATTGTAGTAGAGTTGATTGGAGTGAGGTAGATTGGAGTGACAGATTGTAGTGAGGTACAGATTGTAGTCGAGTAGATTGGAGTGAGTTAGACTGGAGTGAGTTAGACTGGAGTGAGGTAGACTGAAGTGAGATAGACTGGAGTGAGGTAGACTGAAGTGAGATAGACTGGAGTGAGGTAGATTGGAGTGAGGTAGACTTGAGTGAGAGATTGGAGTGAGATAGATTGAGTGACAGATTGTAGTGAGGTAGATTGTAGTAGAGTTGATTGGAGTGAGGTAGATTGGAGTGAGTTAGACTGGAGTGAGTTAGACTGGAGTCAGGTAGACTGGAATGAGGTAGACTGGAGTGAGTTAGACTGGAGTGAGGTAGACTGGAGTGAGTTAGACTGGAGTGAGGTAGACTGGAGTGAGTTAGACTGGAGTGAGTTAGACTGGAGTGAGGTAGACTGGAGTGAGTTAGACTGGAGTGAGTTAGACTGGAGTGAGTTAGACGGGGTGAGGTAGACGGGGTGAGGTAGGTGAGGTTGTGCCGATAGTTAACCAGCCCTCACCCGCATGGCTGTGTCGGTACAGCAGACGCAAATGTCGACATGCCGTCGCCGGTTGAGTCCGATGAGGCTCCAGAGAGAGCAGTCCTTGGTCACCTTGGATTCTGAGTGCAGGCTGACGCGGCCCTGGGAGTGGTTGACGTAGAGCTCCAGGTCCACGGCTGGCTGCCCGTCCGCCCGGGTGAATGCGAGGTTCAGGCTGGAATAGCGCGACACGGTGGGTGGCTGATGAAGGATAACGGATACTGTGTGTCTCCGTGTGTCACTCTGGATCTGGATAATGAGAATCACTATCTGGATACTGAGATTCGCTATCTGGATACTGAGATTCGCTATCTGGATAATGAGATTCACTATCTGGATAATGAGATTCACTATCTGGATACAGAGATACACTATCTGGATACAGAGATTCGCTATCTGGACACAGAGATTCACTATCTGGACACAGAGATTCACTATCTGGACACAGAGATTCACTATCTGGACACAGAGATTCCCTATCTGGACACAGAGATTCACTATCTGGACACAGAGATTCACTATCTGGACACAGAGATTCACTATCTGGACACAGAGATTCACTATCTGGACACAGAGATTCACTATCTGGACACAGAGATTCACTATCTGGACACAGAGATTCACTATCTGGACACAGAGATTCACTATCTGGACACAGAGATTCACTATCTGGACACAGAGATTCACTATCTGGACACAGAGATTCACTATCTGGACACAGAGATTCACTATCTGGACACAGAGATTCACTATCTGGACACAGAGATTCACTATCTGGACACACAGATTCACTATCTGGACACACAGATTCACTATCTGGACACAGAGATTCACTATCTGGACACAGAGATTCACTATCTGGACACAGATTCACTATCTGGACAGAGATTCACTATCTGGACAGCACTCACGTCTTGGCCAGAAAGTCAGGTTTCATGGTGATGAGCAGGCAGGCTCCTGCAGAGAAAAACCCGCCACCAGTTTTATCGACACCCTCCAGCGACATTCGGTAGGGAAGCTGGGGATAAACGGCCGAATAGATGGAGGCTGCTGATGAAGCTGCGGCTTTGTCACTATCTGCTTCGCTGATGGTGAAGCGCAATGGGCTGTACTGCAATTGTGGGTGAGTGTGCATTCTCGAATGTGCGGGCCGCATTCCGTGATCGTTCTTCAGAAAGGACTGCCACCGATCCGGGAGAAGGGTTATGACCGATTTTCGGGATGGGTTATGAGCGACCTTTAGAATGGGTTATGACCGATGTTCGGGATGGGTTATGAGCGACCTTTAGAATGGGTTATGACCGATGTTCGGGATGGGTTATGAGCGACCTTTAGAATGGGTTATGACCGATGTTCGGGATGGGTTATAAGCGACCTTTAGAATGGGTTATGACCGATTTTCGGGATGGGTTATGAGCGAACTTTAGGATGGGTTATGAGCAGTCGGGAAGAAGGCTTATAAGCAATCTTTGCGAAGAGTTATGAGTAATATTTGGGAAGGGTTTTGAGCGATGTGGAGGAAGTGTTAAGCGATGCTGAGCGAGGGTCATGAGCGATGTTGAACGAGGGTCATGAGCAATGTGGAAGAAGGGTCATGAGCGATGTTGAGCGAGGGTCATAAGCAATGTGGAAGAAGGGTCATGAGCGATGTTGAGCGAGGGTCATAAGCAATGTGGAGGAAGGGTCATGAGCGATCTGGGATGCAGTCTTAAATTAACTGTCATGAAGCATCACAGAGGCGCACATGTACCTTATAGTCCACTTCGTAATAAACGGCAGCCAGTTTCAGGCCCCTATAAATGCCAATCGAGTTCACCGACTCCGCGGGCATCCGGTGGGGAAACGCGGCGAAATGCTCCTCGTTGTAGGATATCTGACAGTGAGGAATACATGGGCTCTGTTAAAATTGGCTCTTTATTACAGTTGTTTGCTGGCATAAGATACCGCTAGTTGGAACTTTTAACAAGTGAATACCGTGTTCTGTAAAATGGTTGCTACAACTATTTAATCTAATCAACACCCGTAATCAGCTGACCTCACCTGACCTTAAATAGAATCATATGACCTCGCCTGAACTCACCTAGGCTCACCTAGACTCGCCTAGAATCGCCTAGACTCACCTAGACTCACCTAGACTCACCTAGAATCACCTAGACTCACCTAGACTCACCTAGACTCACCTAGACTCACCTAGACTCACCTAGACTCACCTAGACTCACCTAGACTCACTTGACCTCTAGAACTCTGACTCTGACCGACATAATTTGACATGGAACTCAACACTGACCTTCGATTTCGACTTAATTTCTATATTCCCAAGCTTCAAAGCCATCCCATCCCATTGGGGTCATTCGATCCTCACCAAGAACGCCTTAGTCGTGACCAGCACCGACATGCTGAATGCGCGGCCCTTACGTAGCGGCAACTCGCGCACCTTCATCTCCGATTGCCACTTGCCGGCCACCGTCGAGTTCATCGCCAGCAGGCGGTCGTTGAGTTTAGCGCGCAGGTGCAGCGCAATCTGCTTCTGTGGCGCCATGAAGTCAACGATGAAATGCTCAGTCTCCGGCAGGACAAAGGCGGCCAGAGTGATCATGCAGCCTGGCGCCAGTTGAATGCCCTCCCGTGTGTACTCCGGCGTCTGCGATTTTAACATTCAATTTGGCTTGTCCTTTCGCTGCTAATACTGCCTACCCGGTTACATAAGTAGTAATATACGTACTAAGCAATACTGACTGCTGCAGACACAGCATCGCTAAACGCCTTACTAAGCACTGACTGCGGCACACACAGCATCGCTAAACTCCTCACTGAGCAACACTGACTGCTGCACACACAGCATCGCTAAACTCCTCACTGAGCAACACTGACTGCTGCACACACAGCATCGCTAAACTCCTCACTGAGCAACACTGACTGCTGCACACACAGCATCGCTAAACTCCTCACTGAGCAACACTGACTGCGGCACACACAGCATCGCTAAACTCCTCACTGAGCAACACTGACCGCGGCACACACAGCATCGCTAAACTCCTCACTGAGCAACACTGACTGCTGCACACACAGCATCGCTAAACTCCTTACTAAGCAACACTGACTGCTGCACACACAGCACCGCTAAACTCCTTACTAAGCAACACTGACTGCTGCACACACAGCATCGCTAAACTCCTCACTGAGCAACACTGACTGCTGCACACACAGCATCGCTAAACTCCACACACAGCATCGCTAAACTCACCAATGTCATCAGCAGCTCACCTGAATATCCAAATCACAGTTGTCCAGCTCATCTCTGGTTGGATCAAAGAAGCCGGCAGTACGAAACGGCGCCTTGAACAATGCCATCCTAGAACCCTAGAATACTAGAATCTGCTAGCTTTTAATAAAATTTGAAACATTCGAAATGATTTGGACAATAAGCAAGTCTTAGAAAATCAGGGCATTCACTTTTTATGGGCTAAAAGACTGTGAAAGATTGGAGAGGGAGAGAGACAGGGTCTGTACACTAGGCGAAGGAGGGGGGAAAGAAGGGAGAGAGAGGGCTGGTACTACAGATCATGAAAGTACATTGCACAGTACAGAATATAGGCCTAGTAAAGCCGTTGCGCTGATATCAAAGATTGACTCTACATTCTACCGTACAACCCACCACCCCAAAGAAGTGTTTGCTCGCGGCATTTCCGACTCCCCTAAACCCCTCAGTATAGGGGCAGTACGCATTGGTCAAAGTTGACCAAAAACACTTCACCCTCTCCTACGAGTACTAAGCAAATGGTACGCTCGCGCACATGTGGGCCCGCACTCTGTGGCAGCAATTAAAGGGTGTCTAAGAACAGGTGGTTTTGGTTATTATTTTCTTATGTAAGTATGTATGCATACACGAATACATGAATAATATGCAGCTGCGCAAAAGGCCATGCATGCTGTTGCCAGATTTCGATTTCAGATCTTGGCAGCTTGTAGAACTTGGGTTGGCTGACTTTATTCAACTAATAATAGAGTTGCAATGCTCCACATAGCAGCAGCTCTGTTCCACAGGCATGAACGGGGGTTACTCGCTAAAACATTGTTCTTAATTTTAACTCAACTGAGCATGGCCTGGTTGTGTAAGAGAAAAAGCCAGGTTTAAGTGGAGTGAAAGAGAAAAAAGGAATGAGAGCAGGAGGAGAGAAAGGTGAGATCGGGTTGAGAGCAGGAGGAGAGAAAGGTGAGATCGGGTTGAGAGCAGGAGGAGAGAAAGGTGAGATCGGGTTGAGAGCAGGAGGAGAGAAAGGTGAGATCGGGTTGAGAGCAGGAGGAGAGAAAGGTGAGATCGGGTTGAGAGCAGGAGGAGAGAAAGGTGAGATCGGGTTGAGAGCAGGAGGAGAGAAGGGTAAAATCGGGTTGAGAGCAGGAGGAGAGAAGGGTGAAATCGGGTTGAGAGCAGGTCGAGAGAAGGATGAGATCAGATTGAGATCAGGGTGAGCAGGTGGGGACCAGGGTGAGATCAAGGTAGGCAAGTGGGGACCAGGGTGCGATCAGGGTGAGCCGGTGGGGACCAGGGTGAGATCAAAGGTAAGCAGGTGGGGACCAGGGTGAGATCAAGGTAAGCAGGTGGGGACCAGGGTGAGATCAAGGTAAGCAGGTGGGGACCAGGGTGAGATCAAGGTAAGCAGGTGGGGACCAGGGTGAGATCAAGGTAAGCAGGTGGGGACCAGGGTGAGATCAAGGTAAGCAGGTGGGGACCAGGGTGAGATCAAGGTAAGCAGGTGGGGACCAGGGTGAGATCAAGGTAAGCAGGTGGGGACCAGGGTGAGATCAAGGTGAGCCGGTGGGGACCAGGGTGAGATCAGGGTGAAATTATTGTGAGATCCGCTATGAGTTCAAAGGATATCAAGGTGATGCCAAGTATGAGATTAGGGTGAGAGCAGATATGAGAACATGTTGAAGAGCAGGTTGAGAAGTAGACAACGAAAAGTTATCAAGTAAGCACTGGGCGGTAAGTATCTATGTATACAGCATTAGTGTATGTAAAAGCAGTAAAAGCAAATAACAAACTTCCGTGAAATTTTTGAAACCTGATCTATTATACAAGGCCACAAGTCTGTCTCTTTCTAATTATTTTTTTTAACAAATATAAACAGATAATCTGCACAAGCGCACATGTTACTAATAGTAGGAGACACATGTACGGGAGACGCAGCTCAGATTTCGTTGAAATTGTCTATGAAAATAAAGGACATAAAGTAACTGTTCGTACTAATTATATAATTTATTATTAATCGTATATTGTACACTGATAGCGCTTTGAACTGGCGTCACGTGATGCCCCAACTCGAATCACGTGATTAGCCAAGGTCAATCCAGCGCGACTCCAGTATCAATTTCATTTTAACTCTATCGATAAAATTTACCAAAAGTTCAAAGTAAAGTCACGCGATTTGAATAGCTAACTTTCAAGGTCACGAGTTGTATCACGTGATCGGCGGCAGAACCGGCGACGCGCGACTCCTTGGCGAAGCTTCGGCGAGGGACTCCATCGGGCGTCGGCGCTCCTCCTGTAACCAGTAGAGCATCTCGATCTTGTCCCAGCGCATCTTGTCGGAGTAGGGCCGGCCCTGGCGGCGGGGTTGGGGGGGGGCTAAGTTATGTACAGAGTATGGCTTGAACAATGGATAAAGCCTGGGTTGTGTGAGCGCGTGCCGGCCTGTATGTTCGTGTGCGTGCGCGGACTTAGGGATCCGCGAAATGGACATGCCTGCTTGCCCTGGTGATGAAATTTTCACTGGTCCTCAGCGAAGAGTATTTATTACATGAGAAATTTGTCTAGCGTATCTATAGCGTGCTGACAGCTCTAGAAAAACAGATCATCCATAGAAAGCAACACCGACTCATGCGTCCACACACCTCGGGATACAAGCAACAGAATTTGAATATTAATAGAGTCATCGACCAGTCCTATATCTGATCGAGCGGGGCTGTAAAAGTTTGGCACATCGCCTAGAACTAGGAAGACCTTATCCAGAACCCAGAAGACAGTATCCAGAAATTGGAAGACATTATCCAGAACTCAGAAGACATCATCCAGAAATTGGAAGACAGTATCCAGAATTTGGAAGACATTATCCAGAACTCAGAAGACATCATCCAGAAATTGGAAGACATTATCCAGAAATTGGAAGACATTATCCAGAACTCAGAAGACATCATCCAGAAATTGGAAGACATTATCCAGAACCCAGAAGACAGTATCGAGAAATTGGAAGACATTATCCAGAACTCAGAAGACATCATCCAGAAATTGGAAGACATTATCCAGAAATTGGAAGACATTATCCAGAACTCAGAAGACATCATCCAGAAATTGGAAGACATTATCCAGAACCCAGAAGACAGTATCCAGAAATTGGAAGACATTATCCAGAACTCAGAAGACATCATCCAGAAATTGGAAGACGTTATCCAGAACTAGGATGGCATCATCCAGAAATTGGAAGACATTATCCAAAACTCGGAAGACATTATCCAGAACTAGGAAGACATTATCCAGAAATTGAAAGACTTTATCCAGAACTAGGATAACATTATCCAGAAATTGAAAGACATTATCCAGAACTAGGAAGACATTATCCAGAAATTGAAAGACTTTATCCAGAACTAGGAAGACATTATCCAGAAATTGAAAGACTTTATCCAGAACTAGGAAGACATTATCCAGAACTCGGAAGACATTATCCAGAACTAGGAAGACATTATCCAGAACTAGGAAGACATTATCCAGAAATTGGAAGATATTACCCATGCACCATTTAGATTACTGAAAGTAGGTAAAAATTTCTAATTGATGATTGCCATCTTACCCGGAAGGTGGCCACGTCTCCGTGCCTGGTTTCAAGCACCTCCAACGGCGCTTTAACAGCCTCGTCGGCGCCAGACAGCCGCGCCAGCAGTTCCTCCCGCTTGGCGCTCTCCTCCAGGCGCGCCTGCGACGAGCCGCGATGACCGCGCGCTCGAAATCTGGCCGGATCTGAGGCCGCGCGCTCGAATGCCTCGAGCTCGGCCAGAATCGATTCCCGGCGTAGAATGGCGGCCACAGTCAGCTCCCATTGGGCCAGGGCGGCCTCTAGGTCGGGCAGCTTGCTGTACTTGATCACCATGTCCAGGCGGAGCCGGTCTGGGAACTGCAGCGCCGACCAGATCGCTTCCAGCCGCTCCTGTTTGGCAATTGGGATTCGTTGTTGGGTGACGAATTCCTACAGGTAGATTAACTAGTTGGTACGATGGTTGATGTGGCAGGTAAGCTGGTAGGCAGATATGTACATAAATGGGTTAGTGAGCAGGTTGGCTAT
The DNA here is from genome assembly GCA_002269645.1 of Macrostomum lignano. Classification (NCBI taxonomy): domain Eukaryota; kingdom Metazoa; phylum Platyhelminthes; family Macrostomidae; genus Macrostomum; species Macrostomum lignano. Next base: position 378,559 of record NIVC01000142.1, read on the forward strand.
TAAGCTATAGTTAGCACGTAGTTTGATCGGTAGGCAGATAAACAGGCAGGACTGGTAAGTATATAGGTAAAAGCATAGGTAGAGGTAATTAATCAGGTAGGTAGGTAGGTAGGTAGGTAGACAGGTAGGTAATTTGGTAGGTAGACTGATAGGTTTGGTAGGTATAAATAAGGTTGGTAGGCTAGGTAGAGTAGATAGGGTAGGTAGGGTAGTTAAGGTAGGTAGGGCTGGCAAGGTAGGTAGGTAAGTAGGTAGATAAAAGGGGAGTTAGTTGGTTGGTAGGTAGAGTAGGTAGGTAGGGTAGGTAGGTGGTAAGTAGGTACGTTGGTATTCAAGTAGACAAATTGGGTAGCCACCTGTGGACTGAGCGCTGGCGCCTTTGACGCGGACTTCTGCGCAGACTTCGCGGTCGCCTGTCGCAGCAGGATTGGCGCTGTGCCCGAAGTGTGCCGCTTCTTGAACACCAGCGGCGGCGCCGTCGACTTGCCGCCTTTCTGCTGCTGCTGGGCAGCCGCTACGTCCGCCTCTGCTTCAGCTTCCGCTGCTGCTGCTGCCGCCGCCGCCGCTGCGGCGACCTCAGCCGCCTCCGCCTCCTCCGGCAGCTCGGGATCGCGGCCCAGACCGCCCATAAAGATGGCCCTGGTGTTCCAGAAGCCCGGGCTGAATTCGTTCTTTTCAGCCAGCAGGGCGTCGAGTCGTTTTTGTCGTTCGGCGTCGCGCTGGCGACGCTCCGCTTCCTGGCGTTGCCGCTCGATGGCCTCTTCGTCTTCGTCGTCTTCGCTGTCGTACATGTGAAACACCAGGCCCAGGTAGTCGGTCTCCTGGGTGGCCAGGTAGCGCTTGTAGTCCTCGGGCTCAGCTCTTCGCGCCACAGCGCCAGCCAGGACTGTGAATTAGCAGTAAGTGAACCGTGAGTTAGTTAGTTAGTTAGTTAGTTAGTTAGTTAGTTAGTTAGTGAGTTAGTTAGTTAGTTAGTTAGTTAGTTAGTTAGTTAGTTAGTTAGTTAGTTAGTTAGTTAGTTAGTCAGTTAGTTAGTTAGTTAGTTAGTTAGTTAGTTAGTTAGTTAGTTAGTTAGTTAGTTAGTTAGTTAGTTAGTTAGTTAGTTAGTTAGTTAGTTAGTTAGTTAGTTAGTTAGTTAGTTAGTTAGTTAGTTAGTTAGTTAGTTAGTTAGTTAGTTAGTTAGTTAGTTAGTTAGTTAGTTAGTTAGTTAGTTAGTTAGTTAGTTAGTTAGTTAGTTAGTTAGTTAGTTAGTTAGTTAGTTAGTTAGTTAGTTAGTTAGTTAGTTAGTTAGTTAGTTAGTTAGTTAGTTAGTTAGTTAGTTAGTTAGTTAGTTAGTTAGTTAGTTAGTTAGTTAGTTAGTTAGTTAGTTAGTTAGTTAGTTAGTTAGTTAGTTAGTTAGTTAGTTAGTTAGTTAGTTAGTTAGTTAGTTAGTTAGTTAGTTAGTTAGTTAGTTAGTTAGTTAGTTAGTTAGTTAGTTAGTTAGTTAGTTAGTTAGTTAGTTAGTTAGTTAGTTAGTTTAGTCACCTGGTAGCTGCGCAGCGCCCGCTCCTGCACTGCCTTCGGCATCTCGAGAACGTTGCGCTGAAAGTCCCCCATCTGCATGGCGTAGCGCGGCGCCGGGGCGCGCGACCCCGGCCTTGGCGCTGTTTCCTGGCGGGCCGCTGCCCGCTGCCTGACCGCATCAGCCTCGGCGGTCACCTCCTTGGCTACGAAGTTGTCGTGAATTCCGCTGAGATTAACCACGCCTTTCTTGTCTCCAGGCGCGAACACGCCCGGTTTGGCCCAGTCGCGTGGCTCCCGGCCGGTGCCCGCCCAGGGCGGTTTGTCCAGCTTCCGGAGGCGCTCGTTGATGACGCGCTCTCGATTGCGCCTGTAGAGCGAGCTGGAGGCCAGCACGCCCGTCAGCGAGAGCTCGTCAACGCACGGCTCGATCAGCTCGTCGGAGGTGAAGTCCAGGTGGCTCTGGTCCACCGTTTTCAGAATCTCCTCATAAACCTCCCGCACCTCCTGGCCTTTGAACAGGCCGCTGTCCAACTCCTTGACGGTGTCGGCATCGATATCGCCGGCCAGGTCGTTCCAGATCGGGCTGTAGGCGGCCAGCGGCACCCGGCCGAGGCAGCGCCGCTCCGGCGGTCGGGCGTCGGACATTCGAGCCGCCAGGCCGCCGAGCGCCGTCACGCCGGGCTGCGGGTGCGTCGGAGGAGCCGGCGCCGGCGCCAGGAACTCATCGTCGGCGGCCGCTTTGCGCGCCTTGGCGTCCAGCTCGGCGATCTTGTCCATGAGCCGCTGCAGTCGGTTCTCCTCGCGGCCGATGCCGCCGCCGCCGCCGCCGCCGGAGGACGCCTGGATCAGCGGCGGCAGCTCGTCGTCCTCGTCCTCCTTGTCTTCGTTGTCTTCCGCGCCAGCGTTGCCGCTTCTAGGAGCGGGGGCAGCCAGTTCGCGCAGGTCGGATCGGATGACCTCGGGCGTCAGGTCGGCCATTGGGGTGCGGGAGGCGCAGGTTTGCTCCTTGGTTACCAGGCTGCGCAGGCGGCTCTCGTCGGCCTCGCGGCTTCGCTGATCCTCGCCGCCGCCGCTCATGTCGAGCTCGTCGACCAGTCGGCGATCGCCGCGCAGCTCCAGCGCAGACTCGGACCGGGGCAGCAGCGAGCGAAAGCCGGTGGCCTCCGTGGCCAGCATCAGTAGCCGCTTGGAAGATTCTGTCGCCGTAGTCGCGGTTGTCTCCGGTCGGGTCTCGCCTTCGTCTGTGACTGAAATTCGCGCACAAGTTTAGCAGTTGGGACTTCCAGAATGCTGAGAATTTTTCAAGAATTAATAGCCGGCATGGCGACCAAAACGGCTGCAACTATTAACTCATCAGACTCTTGATTAGATGGGGAATTCCTTAACAACATGACCAGTGGGGAATTCCTTCACAACGGGATCAATGGGGAATCCCTTCCCAGTATGATCAATGGGGAATCCCTTCCCAATAGGATCAATGGGGAATCCCTTCCCAATCGGATCAACTGGTAATCCCTTCACAACAGGATCAATGGGGAATCCCTTCCCAAAAGGATCAATGGGGAATCCCTTCCCAAAAGGATCAATGGGGAATCCCTTCCCAAAAGGATCAATGGGGAACCCCTTCCCTATAGGATCAATGGGGAATCCCTTCCCGATAGGATCAATGGGGAATCCCTTCCCAAAAGGATCAATGGGGAATCCCTTCACAACAGGATCAATGGGGAATCCCTTCCCAATATGATCAATGGGGAATCCCTTCCCAATAGGATCAATGGGGAATCCCTTCACAATAGGATCAATGGGGAATCCCTTCACAATAGGATTAAAGGGGAATCCCTTCCCAAAAGGATCAATGGGGAATCCCGTGGTCTCTAGGTGTCAGCGGAACGGGCAGGGACGCCTCCCCGCTGCAGCCGGATTCCCAGAGCCCCAGTTTGGCCCTCATGGGCGGTGAATCGCACAGCAACCCACCGGCCAATTTTCGAGCACAGCCCCAAATTAATGTTCGTTGCGCCAGACTCGGACGAGTTTACGGCTGAGCTGCCCTGGCCCCCTAATTACAGCGGATTGGTCAGTCACCTGCGGCAGTTTCCGCTCCATGACTCTGCGGCATCCTGGCCATCAGTGACTCCAGCCTCTCTGTGTCCAGCGATGGCAGCGACTTTTTCATCTGCAACAAATCCATGTGCGCCACTTGTTGAGCTCTTGCTTTGGTATTATTTTATTAATAATTATAAGGACAATTAATCACCTCCTGCAGCATCTCGCGATCGCTTTTGTACACTGGCCGGGTGTCCTTGGCAACTGGTCGACTTTCGTCAAGCTGAAAATATTTGCCTAATTCCAGTTAGGATACTCACACTTGTGGTTATTTTTAACGCTTATAAAACCATAAGTATGTGAAGTGAACTGCCTGTACACAAAATCTACAGGCATTGCAAGCTATCTGCCCTACCAGACTCTTGTGCGTCATGGCATTCTTGCCGGCAACTGCCGCAGACTCGACATCCCCGGTGTCGGCCGGTGCCGCAGCCTCGCGCATGTCGGGATAGACGCAGGCCTCGATTGGGAGGCCGCGGGCCGCCTCGGCCTGTCGCTTGGTCTCCTTCATGTCGTCGCAGATGTAGCGGCGAATGATGAGCACATTGAGGCTGGAATGGGAAGCGGTTGGGTTTGCAGCCGCTGATAGACAGACAGACAGACAGACAGACAGACAGACAGACAGACAGACAGACAGACAGACAGACAGACAGACAGACAGACAGACAGACAGACAGACAGACAGACAGACAGACAGACAGACAGACAGACAGACAGACAGACAGACAGACAGACAGACAGACAGACAGACAGACAGACAGACAGACAGACAGACAGACAGACAGACAGACAGACAGACAGACAGACAGACAGACAGACAGACAGACAGACAGACAGACAGACAGACAGACAGACAGACAGACAGACAGACAGACAGACAGACAGACAGACAGACAGACAGACAGACAGACAGACAGACAGACAGACAGACAGACAGACAGACAGACAGACAGACAGACAGACAGACATGATTACAATTTTCTGGCGTCCATGGACAGCTGAATTTTCATCCGGGCATGATTGGCCTCCGAGCTGAAAACCTGCCGCTTGGAGAGCTCTGCATTGGAGGGAAATAAATACTATTAGTCTGTTGAATTCAAATCAACTCTTGAAGATTTCATCAACAGTTTTCACCATCAGCTGATTCGCTGTAGCGCCGAAACAGAGCAATGCAGACGGTCACAATGTGCACCGCAATGCGCCGGTTCAGCTCGTGGTTCTCCACCTCATTCTAAAAGATAAATTTGCAGTCATGTCGCTACGATGAAGTCAGAAGATTCGTATAGCTTTAGAAAGATCAATGGTCATAAAAATTGGAAAACGTACGAAGAACGGATAGTCGATCTGCTGTCTGATATCGCGCCAGCAGGCATTCACCTCGCTAATGAGAATTCCAGCCTGAAAATTGAAGGAGTATTTAGTTATGAGCAACGTCTGTCTAGAAGGCGTTAGCTGGTAGCTTCTTTTTATTTTTATTTTTTCCGATAGTTCGATATGTGTCTTTAATTACAGAAGAAATTCATAAGAGCCGTCGTGAATGCATGTACATAAAAAGCAGTGCGCACTGCTGTGTGAATTTTTATTGATTAGACTGTGAGCGGGGGCCCCGATGATTAAACTGTGACATGTTGTTTGCCATACATGGCGACAACCGCTATAAGTGATGCTATTCAGTGTAAATGCTTGCTTTACACATTTACTTATACTCACAAGTTTTCTTTGGAAATTATCTGGAACAAACAAACTGCAGTATAAGATAGCGAGTGTTAATTTACTGAATATCTGATCATATTCAAACGTGTTGAGAATATGGAGTACAAGGATCATTACCATTTCCCTCTGCTGATCGACAGACAAAGTTTGATGCGAGCTGTCTGGCTGAATTCGTCGACGAATCAGCTCCTGCAGGACCTCCAGCTGCGTTGGGGCCTCCTGAATCTCATCCTGGTGGAGTGGTGGCAAGTAAACTGGTAAGTTATCGGAGAAGAGCAAGATGCCTAATTTGTACGCATATAATATATATGTATATATTACCTGCAATGGAGTCACTGGGCGCTCCAGCAAAGAAGTTGCCAAAACACCTGAAACCGCTGCGCGATAAATAAGGAAAAATGCGGTGCGTTTATTTGTACACGTCTGCTCACAGGCAGTTTTTTTTCAAAATTTACGCCCGCAATATAAATGACACTTACATTCTGATTCATCATTTTCATCTTGTGACATTAGAGTCAAGTCTCCCAATACCTTCTCGTGGTGTTGATCGATTTGAAGAAGCTAAAATTGTTGTAGAAATGTGTGGTAAGTGTTAAATTTCAACGAACTGAGTTGTGAAAATTCACAAAAAACTGTCTTTGTCGCTAAACAGTTTTTGTACCTTGATTGTTATATCTAATACTATCTCCATACCTTAGATACCTCACAGTATAAAAGTAGCCTCTAATTGATAAGTAGGTAATTATTCGAATGTTACAATGTTTGTAAGAATGCTTTCCTGCTGTAGCTTTCATTTCACTTTGTAAAGTGTAGCTACATCAAATCAAAATTACTGCGCATCCAACAGAGAATAGCTAGCAAAGGTACGAATTTCGCGGTTTCGTTTCTAGTCAAGTTGACTGAATTCGATCTAAATTCAAATTACATCTCGCACGCAATTAAAAATGGTTTGTCGAATTTTAGAACTTTGGCGCCAGTTTTAATAATTCTGTATGCATTGACTTGTCAGAAAAGTGAGCAAATCAGGTAAAATTGACGAAAAAGAAACTTTTTATCTTCCAAAAATTATCAGATTTTTCCAACCTTTAAACATAAAAAACATCGGTTTAGAATGAAAAATATGTTTTCAGTCAACCGCAACCTATCAAATGTCATAGATTCAAATTAAATAATATCTCTACCTATAAAAACCAAAACTCTGTCTGTCTGTGGACAAATTACTTCGCTATGGACTCCCAAACCGCTCAACCAAATTACACCAAACTTTACACCCACCCTAAACTTACTACGGAGAATGTCTTAGGCTACCTTTTAATTTCCTAGACTCAAGTCTTCCTACCTAAAAGTACAAAAAACTGCTCAAAATGCGCGATTTTTTAACTAAATCCTCCATAGCGCCGCTCCACTTCTACCGATTCTCTTCAAATTTGACACAGGCAATTTTCAACTATTTTGACACAATCGTGTAAAATTTCAAATCTCAAAGTTACTCCTGAAAGCCGCTGTGCACTTTTAAAGTTAGGCTGTTTTTTCAGCGAGGCAGCCACCCCAACCTCCGCCCGCCTGCCTCTCTTTCCCGATCTGGGCCCAGATGTGAAAAAGGGGTTTAAATTGACTAACTTTCGGCTGCCATAAGTTTGCTCCACGTGAAGCGATTGACTTCAAACTTGACACAATTCTTCATTGACTCATTCTCTGTCTAAATGTTAAGTCTTAACTCTGTAACTCAATCAGAACAGAAACTGTAAGCATGTGAAGTTTGTCTGCTTTTTCTGTTGTTTGTGGCGCTCAACTCACTCATTCCCGCAGTCCAGACGAAGGGTCAGGCGATAGGGCTCAATGTACATAGCAAATGTACAGTGTTTTGGAATAGCTTTATTTATAACCTTCTCTGCACCCCGAGAGTGGAGAGGCTACGTTTAGCCATAACAGTTTAGTGAGAAATTCTAACCACTGCCCTCCCCTCTGTATTGGCAAACTCTGCAGCAGTTTAACACTGGATGGCAATTGGCAAATCGAGGGAATCCAGCATGGTTTGTAAAAGCGAAAGATTTATGAAAAGGCGATGCGATGCAATGCAATATAACCCTACTAAATTAGGCACACCATGGAAATTTTAGGTTTCTTTTAAAGGTACTGTGTAAATTTTAAATGGCCTCCTAAGAAATGCGTATTTCCTTGGTTGTTAGACTGATGCAGACTGCAGTGGAGCTGAAGATACAAAAATTCTTTTCAGGGCTTGCAAATTGGCAAGAAAGATGACATGATCAAAGCATGAGAACAGCCATGAGAGTACTACGTCCCACAAACTGGCTTTCCAAGCAGGAATGGGCAGACTTTTACCTCTAAGTCCAGAAAAGAATCCAGCTTATGGCTGAGGGGCAGTTGAGAGTGGGGAGAAGAAGGAATAGACTATTCGAAAAGAGAGGAGAGGTGAGAGAGGGAATAAGAGAAAAGATAAAAGATAATAGGAGAGATGAGGGAGTGAGGACGATGAGAGGAGAGAGTAGAGGAGCGAGTAGAGAGAAAAGAGTAGAGGAGCGAGTAGAGAGGAGAGAGTAGAGTAGCGAGTAGAGAGGAGAGAGTAGAGAGGAGCGAGTAGAGAGGAGAGAGTAGAAGAGCGAGTAATGGGGCGAGTAGAGAGGAGAGAGTAGAGGAGCAAGTAGAGGAGCGAGTAGATAGGAGAGAGTAGACAGTAGAGTAGATAGGAGAGAGTAGACAGTAGAGTAGCGAGTGGAGAGGAGAGTGTAGAGGAGCGAGTAGAGAGGAGTTAGTAAAGAGGAGAAAGGAGAGATAAGAGAGAGAATGGAAGAGAGAAGAGATAAAGTTGTACAGATGAGAGAGGTGTAAGGAGAGATGAGAAATGAGAGATGAGAGATAAAGGAGGAGAGTGGAGAGAGAAGAGACGAGACAAGAGATGGAGAGAGTATATAGAAGAGGGAAGAGAAGAGAAGAGAAGAAAGGAGAAAGGAAGGTGAGGAGACAAAAGAGGTGAAAGAAAAGAGTACAGAGGACAAAATGAGAGAACATTAAGACAGTAAAGATGACAGATGAAAGAGGGGGGATGAGCTGAGAGCAGAGACAAAAATGAACGGACGAGAGATGGGAGAATAGAGAGAACAGAAGAGAGATAAGAGAGAAGAGATTACAGAGACGAGAGGAGAGACAAAGGGAGAGAGAAGTGAGTGAGGCGAGAGGAGAGAAAAGAGGAGAATGGAGGGGAGAGAGTAGAGAGGAGAAGAAAGATGGGAGAGAAGAGATTACAGAGACTAGAGGAGAGAGGAGAGACAGGGAGAGAGAAGAGGAAATAGGAGAATGAAGAGGGGAGAGAGAGAGAGAGAGAGAGAGAGAGAGAGAGAGAGAGAGAGAGAGAGAGAGAGAGAGAGAGAGAGAGAGAGAGAGAGAAAGCGCAGAGCAGATAGAAACGAGAAGCGATAAGAGAGAAAAGATAAAAGAAGAGAAAGGAGAGATGAAAGAGCAGACGAGAGAGAAGAGAGGTGAGGGAAGAGACGGGCGACGAGGGGAGAGAGAAGATATAAAACAAGAAAAGAGATGAGTGGAAAGAGAGAGAGGAAAGATGTGAGGGAAGAGACGAGAGAAGAGGGGGAGAGAGGAGAGAGGAGAGGAGGGAGAAAACGAAAGAGTAGAGAGGAGAGAGAAGAGCAGAGAGAAAACGAAAAGTAGAAAGGAGAGAGGAGAGGAGAGAGAAAAGAATAGGGAAGAGAGATGAAACAGAAGAGAGATGAGGGAAGATACAAGAGAAGAGAGGAGAGAGGAGAGAAGAGAGAGGAGAGACGAGGGATGAGAGAGAAGAAAGGAAACAAAGAGACGATAGAAATTTTAAAGGATCCAAGGGACGTAGGGAGAGTCAGGGAGAGACCAGAGTTTAGCAATATATGTTTTAGAGTCAGACAGACATTGCCTGACATTCTGCGCAGTACCCCAGCCAACAATATCAACGTTTGCCTCAAACCCTAATTTTACACGAATGTGCTCCATTTTATGTCTACCTCTATCCTACTAACTATTAACAAGTTTTTGTTTGTGTATGGCCTTAGATTTCAGAATACATGCAAAAGTAGTTCCGGAGATTAGAATTCCCCGGGTTCAAAATCCGCGGGTTTCAACAGCTTGTACAAACTAAAATATACCATTATTAAATAATATTACTAAAATTACTTAAATATGAAAAGAAAGCAGACATACCAATGCCGCTTCCTCTTTATTAAGGTATGTACCCTGCTTCAATGAAGACATCTCTCTGTTGCTTTTTATGGGTGTGCATTCGATTGTAAAAATACTGAAAAATGAACAATTTCATTTAAGTTGAAGTTGATTCGAGTTGTTTAGTGTGACTAAATAATGGGTAATTTTTTAAATTCTGAAACTAGAATTTTTTCTTTTAAAACGCACATCTCAGTAACACTATAAGCTAAATTGAACGATATATATATTTTTCAGCGTATTTTTGATTTAATCTGCTCAAAGTTCAAAACAATTGAACGAGGGGGCCGGGGCGGCGCGAGAGACTCAATCTAAGATTTAATTGCCAAAGATGCGAAAAATTTAATTGGCATTAACAATTAAAAACTTATGATTTTTTAAGAAAATATAAAATAGTCTAGTTATTGTATATTATTTATTTTTTGTTAATTAAAGCAACGCTTCTGTTCTATATTGATATTGTGATAATATATGTAAATTTTGTCCTAACTCTAAAACTCAAATTCTAACATTTTTAGATGCATGGCCCTCATGGGCCTATGTTCTCTAATATGTTATATAATATAGTATAGGGCCTACCAAAAAATATCTTCTATGGCTATGATATAAATTCAAGTTTACATCAAAACAAAAAGCATTGCTGCACATAATATGTATACCAGAAAGTTTTTTATACATAGGCCTAGTAGGGCACAAATTTACTATGGCATAGCTGTTGTATTATGTAGGGTATTATAAACTAAGTAAATATACATTTAGGTCCTTTTGTATGCCAGAATTTTTTGGCATATAGGATTTGGGAATAAAGATATAAGCCCTATAATAGAAGTATAGAACCTTTGAATTTTTGCTAGGCTTATTGAAAGTAGTTATTCTTCAGGCCTAGTTATAGCCTAGGCCCTAGGATAGGCTAGGATATCATTCAATGTCTATGATATATGCAAAAGATACAAAAATATTTTGCTTTTTAGCCTTTTTATCCCTTTTTGATGTCAAAATAAATTATATTTATAGAATTCAAATATAGGCATACCCCAAATCTTTTTTTGTCTAGGCCTATCTCTATAGCTAAATCATTTTCTATGGTATAAATCTATAGCTAGGCCTATGTATAAAATTTCTTTTAACTTTTATTTAATAATGTTAAATTCAATAGTAATAGTTTCTTTATCATTTACTTTAACATTTTAATCTATTACTAATTCATTTAAGAGCAAGTTGACTATTAGAAGGCTTATTATTATAATCACTATATGCATTTATGCCTAATACCTAGCCAATTTTGCAAGAGGTCTAGACAAGGTAAGTTGCAAAAATGTTTATTTAAAAATACAGATAGTAGGCCCCTACTTATTAGATGATAAGGCATATAGGCTAACTAATATACTTGTGATCATAGTTACTCTAGCCATTTATAAAAAATTACATTAATTTTTTTATTTTCAATTACTTATAAATAAGTTACATTACATTTTTGGTCAAAAAGTAATTCATGGTTAGATAAACTTTCAAAGTTAGGCATGTCTGACTATATAAAAATGACTAGGCCTGTATTTATCTTAACTTTGGGTATTTAATATAATTATAAAATGTATACATGTTATAAAAAATTGATTATTTATTCTTTGACAATGAAGGCTTAAGGGCTTGTATAGGCCCTTTGCATTAAATGTGAAAATATTTATACATTATATTTTAATTAATAGAGTAATAATTAAGTAAAATTGCAATTTTTTGATATACATAATAAACAAGTCAGAAGTACTATTGTGTCTAAACTGTTAGATTTTATAAGCTCAATCAGATGTCTTCATATTCTAAGCAGTAAGGCAGGAAGTGCGCAAGCAAACTAGGCTGCAGTTTTGGCAATGGTAATGATATCCATACCAGACTTTACAATTCTTAACAGTATATCATAAAATATCAATATTGTAGTCTAGGTTTTTTATGCAATAGAGATGCTATAATATCCTGACTTACCAAATTCTTCCTGAAGTTGGACCTTGGATAAGATTCACATCCTAGTGCCAGCATAAAAACCCAGCTTGTAGATTGATTTTGTCTAATAAATTCTCTATAGACTCCATCTCCATAAGTTTGCATTGTGAAATGACTAGTCTGAATTTACTATTCAGTTCTGTCTGAAATTCAATAGAAGAATGCATTGCAATAAATGCTTGAATTCTTAGATAAAATGAAAAATTGCTGTATTGCAAAGGAAACTCAATTCTGTATTTCATATTTTCCCTCTCTTTTAGCACTTAATTGATGCCTATCCATGCAACCAACTCCCATATATGCATGCCCGATTGCCTTCATGGCCAGTCCGCACAACACCAGCAAGCAGCAGCGGGAGCTCGAGCAGGCCGCCAGGCGGGCGGAGCGCGAGCGCAAGCGGCTGCAAAAAGAGGCGGAGAGGCTGGCGAAGGAGGCGGAGCGGCAGAAGCGAGAGGAGGAGAGGCGGCTGAAAAAGGAGGAGGAGCTGCGCAAGAAGGAAGAGGAGCGACAGGCGAAGGAGGAAGAGAAAAAGGCCAAAGAGGAGGAGCGGGCCAAGCTGAAAGAAGCCAAGGAGGAGGAGAGGAAAGCGAAAGAAGAAGAGAAAGCCAAGCTGAAGGAGGCCAAGGAGGAGGAGAGAAAGGCGAAAGAGGAGGAGAGGAAGGCCAAGGAGGACGAGAAGCAAAAGAGGCAGGAAGAAGAGCGCAGGCAGAAGGAGAAGCAGGCGAGTCTTCTGGCCAGCTTCTTCATCAAGAAGCCGGCAGCCTCCAGCGGATCCCAGTCGGAGGTCGGGGGTTCGAGTCAGACTGAGGAGGCGGCAGCGCCGGAGGAGAAGCGGCGCTTCATGCCGTTTCCGCTGCGCCGAGACGCCCGGCTGTGCCCGGCGATTCGCAGGGAGCCGCTGACTGAGTCGGAGAGAAATACTCTTGAGCAGTTTTTGAGCAGCGATGCAGCACCGCAGGCTGAGTCCTACCTCACTGAACTGAAGCATCGCCGGGGTCGCAGCTGCCCTCAGACCTGGCCACTTAGCGAGTTCCTGCAAGGCGGCTCCGATCCCGACGTTGTCATGGTGACGGAGACGCAGTCGCTGCGCAAGTGCAAGCTGTTGCAGTTCTGCGAGAACCACAGGCCCGCCTACTTTGGCACCTGGGGCAGGCGGAGCAGCGCCATCTCCGGCCGGAACCCGCTGAGCAGAGACGCGGCCACCCTGGACTACGATGTTGACAGCGAGGCCGAGTGGGAGGAGGAGGGCGAGGGCGAGGATCTGGACAGGTCCGAGGGAGATCCAGAGGAGGCTGGGTCGGATGATGATGACGAGGATGAGGCTGCCTTTGTTGTCCCCACGGCTACCTGAGCGATGACGAAGGCGAGAACCCTGCGGAAGCTGAGGATGAGGCTGAGGATGCTGAAACCAGGAAGAAGCGGCAGCAGCTGAGGCAGCGCGCGTTCGAGGAGAGCCAGCAGAGAAAAGTGCAGCGGCTGAAGCCGATTTTGTTCGGCATCAGCTTTGCCGAGCTCGCGGAGATCGCCGAGGAGGCGGCCTTCTGCTGCCACGAGGCTCTGCCAGTCGACTGTGACCCGCCACCCAGCCAGCCTCCGACACCTGATGAGGCTGGACGCAAGCGCCCGGGATCGGCCAAGCGGGCTCGCGGCTCCTCAGCCTCCGCCGCATCTCCGGCCGAGTCTGGGAAGAAAATTCGGCGCCCCATCACCGACTTTTTCCAGTCTCCGTCTTCCGGGAAAAAGCTGCCTGTACAAAATTGACTGACGTTTGCACCTGCCCTGCTGTTGCACTGGCATCTTGTGGCATCCTGTTGACCCTTTAGTGCATTTTTATGACTGGCTCATGTTTGTTAGGACCCGAGTGAACTTATCGTCTGAGCATTTGTTTAAAACAGGTTCTGGACACCCTGTCGTCGGAGAAAGAAGGGTATTTTGTCGTTTGCAGGATTGCGTTTAAAATCTAAATGAAGGTTTTTCTGGTAATGGCTAAGTAATAATATTACATGACGTTCAATGTTCAATATCAAAATTCTCGAAAGTGACAGTTGGTTGTCCAGAGACTCACTAATGCAGCGTAATCTGATCTTGCATTCACAATATTTACTATTTTTTTCTTGTAACGTTGGTAATATTTTATTGCATATTAGGGTTTGTAATTTATGCTTTACTAAAACTCTATTGTGAGTTATTGCAATATCCATATCTGCTTTTACATTTTGTTATATAGTCAATATTTATAAGCAAAAATATATAATTCAAGTTCCAAACAAATGTCGCAGCTTGTAAACTTCAATGTATTTGAATCACTTGCAACAAGTAACAGAAAACATATGAAAAGTGCTCTCGTCTTTCGCAGCACAGGCAATGTAATGTCTAATGTCTTTTGAAAAGTGCCTCAAGTCTATCCTTGGTTCAAAGTTGGTTGTCGCGAAATGAAGATTCGAATTTGAGGGTTAACCCTGGCGAAACTAAATCGTAATCTTAATAATGTCTAGATAAAACTCAAAAACTTAATAATAAGACTGAAAGTTCTAGTTAAGTGCGAGAACGACTTTAAGTAGACCTAAGTCATTTCTTGATTTAGTTATGTCCTACTCGTAGACGCAAGTGCTTCCGTCGGTGTTAAGACATTTGTAGTTAGTTTAAACATTAAGTCTACAGTAAAACTAAATTTGGCTATATTCGCGGTATTTGCCTTTCTGTGAACAGAAGCGCCTAAATTACTCCGTTTAATTTGCTATCCAAGAAATCTTTTCTATCCATCGAAACTTCGAATCATTAGGAATTTTCAAATGAACCGAAGAACATTTCCCATTAAAACGAAGTGGTAAAAATTGCCAAAAAAATTGTACTGAAATCAATACTTTTTACGAAAAAATCCCTAAAGAAGTTAAAAAATTATAGCAATTAGAAAAAACGTAAATTTATTAAAGTGTTTCGGTCTTGTTTACCTGTTAATTTTAAATTACAGAAAATGCATAATTATGAATTACTTAAGTCTTAAGCATGCAAGGAACCCATCTATCATTTTTAAAGATAGGCCTAATAGTCATTATACTTTATTTTTTGTGTGTTATAAATAAGAATAAATATTTCACTATTTATTAGTCGCTATACTAATAATAACTACCTTTTATTTTATACAAAATGCTTTGCCTTTATCTATGATAATATTATATAATACTAGTACTCATTATAATTTACTTTTTGTGTGTTATAAATAAGAATAAATATTTCACTATTTATTAGTAACTATAATAATAATAACTACCTTTTATTTTATACAAAATGCTGTGCCTTTATTGATGATAATATTATAATCCTAATATATTAAATCTTATTATACTAATAATTATAATATTTTAATAGTTAATTATTCAAAAGTCTAGCCTAGGTCGAGGACATTTAGGAACTTTGAAATTAAGTCATAGGCTAAGATTTCTTTACTTATCATTGATTCCTTTTGTTGTACTAGGCCTATATCTTTTGTAGTTAAATTATATATAAGTATATAACAATTTAAACTTGAATTTATAGTTTTTTATAAGGTCATGACTTTTGAGTCATGACTATAGTTATTAGTAATCAGTACATGCTTGGGCGCAACCTAGGGATTTACCTGGCCAATTCTATTGGCAACACATATATATGTAAGTTGCTATTAGATGGAATAATAGTTATGTGACTACTCTTAGCCAATAGCAACTCACATGTGTGTGTGTTGCCAATAGAAACAGCCAAGTGATTCCTAAGGTTTATAATCAAAGCTTTGCAGTTGAAATAAATAAGTTTAGTTGAGCAAGATAATGAGAATAGGCTAGCAAAGTAAACAAAATGAAACACAAAATGTAAACAATTGAGGGAGAAGAGATGAGGCTTTTTGTGAACATGCAAAAGTAGGAGACTAAATAATAAGTAGCCAGCAATCCAATAGGTAGGGGTGGATACTGGATATAGTAGTGGGCACAAATGAACATAATGTAGGCAAAAGGGCAAAATTCCAAGAAAACAACAAAAATTAACAAAAGATCCATAGAGTGAGGGGACATTAGTGGGTTAGAACATGGAAAACAGAGAAAATTGCACTTGGACAGGCAAAGATGGGCCACGCTAAAGATAAACTGACATTAGGCAGTCAGAGCACAACACTAGGACTTATCATGCAAAAATTAATTCAGCTAAAATTAATTAGGCTAAGTCACAAATTTCAAGTGGCAACCCACCTGCCACAATACCCTAATTCTAATACTTTATTCTCTTATTGGATTGGAATAAATGTTAAAAACCCATAGATGTGGATATTAGAATTTAGAATAGAGTCAAATTATTTTACTACACTTTAGCATTATTATGAGATGTTCCAAAATAGCATTTTCTGTCAAAATTGAAATTTGCTAACTTTCCTAAATCAAAATTGACATTTTCCAAAATCAAAATTCAGAAAAAACAAAGTTTAGTTAGTATGACCAACATTCACTTTTTTACTTTTGATTTATTGCTTATGCAAAACAAAATACTATGTAAATATAGTTAAAAATTAGTTTATTTTTAGCTACTTTTTTAGACACTTCCAAAGTTTTGATTTCCAAATTTTTTGAAATTAAAATTTGCTTTTAAAAATTCCAAATTTTAGAAAATCAAATTTTAAATTTTAAAACATCTTTAAATATTATAAATGATGAGTGCATAGGCACCTTTCCATGTATATATTTATTTGTTAGAGCAGCAGCCAGGAAAAGGTAACTTGCACCAAGCATTGCACTTTAGAAAAAATTTAAAAAATGTACTAGATGTAGCCTGTGTTTTTATAAATTTTTCTTATATGGCTTGATTCTAATACCTGTTTTTTGCAAACTGCAATGTTTTACAATATAAATGTATAATTTCAGCTTTTCAAGACTTTTTCCTAGATTTTCAAGGCAAAAACATGCTTGGCATTGTTTTAAATAAGGAAGCCTTCAGTAAAACAAATAAAATAAAATTAGTGATTGAAAAATAATTAGTAACCATTGTAGTAAGTCTTTTTATATCTATTAGTACTATTATCTTTTTTTAGTATAGTGTAGTAGCCTTTTGATTTCTGATTGCTATATCTGCACAATTAACTCCTTAGTTCTTTGTTGGATATTGGGTGTATTTAGTTAGCCAGATAGATTGACTACCAAAAGCAGAGAGACTTTAACCCCAACCTTTCATTGGGAAATACCTTGCCCTGCCACTCTATTTTGTATATATGTTTTGAGTTTCTATTCAAAAGATATATATATATAAACCTTAGTAAATTGTGTCACTTATTTTCCCTCTATTTAACTTGGTCTCGCCAAGTGTATATATCCAAATAGTTGGATTTATTTATTTATTGTAGACTATTTACACATTGTTCACTGAATTATTTTTATTACTAGTATAATACTAGTTTATATATTTACTATTATAGAAATTGTAAAATCAATTGGCAATCAGTGACTAATAGCTAAAGTATTTTATGCTTATAGAATTTGGAGTATAATAATTGATATATAAATAATATAATCGTAATGATAATAACTAATTATTAACTAATTATAAAGTATATATGGCTTAGGCTATTTTGGCATAGGCCCCAATGCCTAGAGTATACTTGCTTGGCAATTAGATACTCACAGGACTACCAAGGATATCTACCTGATGTTTGAAGCATATATATGACTCTAAATTTACTATCTACATACTTTTATATACTTAAAAGCAATAGAATAAGTAGAATAATAATACTAATTATGGGGCAATGCCCTTAAAGGCATTTAAAACAATTTATCATCTTTCAGTCCAATTTCCAGATAATTTAAATAGTTGATCTAAAATAGGATAGGATTTAGTCATTTAGTAAAGAAGCTATATATAGTATATTGGGACTTGTGTCAGAGGCTTAGAGCAGTGTGGAAGATAGGTTAAAGATAAAAGATTTTTTATTTCCAATGTTTATTGGTGGCACATAGCATCCTGTTTTTCATTTCGGCATTAGAGTTTTGGACCTAGGATGCCAAATGGCACTGCAGTTCTGATGAAAAACTAGAGTTCCACTATAGCTATGGATATAGCTATGGGAAGTTTTAAATATAGTGGTTTTTAGACAAAGCATATGGATATAGTTATACTTGTAGCTACAAGAATACATTTCCCATATCTAGTTTCTATTCAAATGTTTTAGAATAATGTGTTGTGGGGGTGTGCCCCTCTCTTTGACAATGACTGCAGTCGTCAATGTTTCTATTAAATTAAATAAGTTGGAGGTTTGAATTGTTTCTCTCGATCTCCAACCTTCAACAAGATGTTTATTACTAATTAATGTTAGTAGCAATTCCTAATAGGATATTGATCATGCAATTATGCAAATTTGTTAAGCAATTCAGTGAAAATGGAGCCACAGGCTACTTATCAATATTGTTGCACAAATTGACATTTGTCCAGATTTATCTCTGTTAGATTGGGATATTAGAGTTCAAGCCCGATTGTTGGGACAAGCTAGTGGAGCAGTTGAGGAGGCAAAGAGGTGGAGAGCCGAGTGCGGCGAGAGGGCAAGACGCGAGGTGCAAAGGGGACGAGGTCAGACAAGAGGACCAGAAGACAAGGGGATGAGAGCAGACAAAGGCAGACAAGGCAGAGACTGGCTTCATTCTCACTAAATGCTAGTATATATATGATTTCTATAACACATTTCATTGGTGTTCACTTCACGCAATAGGATCTTTACTGCCGCACAAGCATGTGCTGTACTTTCCTGATAGAAAAACCTTCTGAAGTTTGCATTAGACTAAAAAATAACATTAAGCATAACATACTTAAATTAAGACCACTTCACTATATCTAGTAATACCACTTAACTGAGACTTTGAAAGAGCATTAGAACTATTGATTTAATAATCTGCCTTAATATCTTTTCTATCAATCTGGCCCATGTGATTTATCACTAATGATAAATTAATTGATAAGTACTTATCAGGTTGCCTACCCATGAAATAAATAGCAAACCAATGGTGTATTAATAAAAGGCATCAATGATGGTAACAGCAGATCTGTCAACAGCTTTCTTCTGAAGTCCTGATAGAACTTCAACAACCTCCAGGAATGGTAACATTCTGGCAACAATAAGTAAAGTCCTTTCTTTACTTAACTGCTGGCAACAATGGCTATCAGTGGGTCATAGTTAAAGCATTATCAACAGAGACTTCAACAGCATTCAAACCAGCAGTTCTGGTTGTACTCATCACTTGCCTGTAGCATTCGAATGTAGCATTGGCCACTGGAAATATTGCGATAAGATCTTTGTACCTGCTTACCAATGACTTCACATCATGAAGCAAAGCAATGTCAAAGCAACAGTGCCGTCTTCTATTGGTCCATGTACCTCGGCCGTTTAAGTATTTGATTCGCTTTGCAACGTATATTTCGTCAGTGATCAGCAGAGTTGTTTTTAAAATGCATTCAGCTTCGATGCACGAAGACTTAGATAGGCAGTGTTGTCAAGCCCAGTTTCTTATTGGACCCGCCGTGTGACCTTTTGCAGGGTTTTAACCGACGGCAAACAGAGAACATTCTTTGCCAACAACACTCTGTAGGCTGCAGAGCTGGACGCGTGAATCAAGAAAGAGAAAACAGTTAATTCTGGTGAATAAATTCGACTAGGCTTTCCCGTTCCTGCGAGACTAATTTGCTCAAGCAGAAAGCTAAACCTTCTGTGTTTTTCGCTAGTATCAGAAAGCGTGCTGATGTAGTCTTTCAGGTGTTCCTGAGCAGCATATTGACTGATGACAGTTCAGGGGACTGATTAGTATCACTGTCGCACCAAGATTTCAACCGACCCATTGCGTTCAAAAGCTGTGACAGCGTTAAAAGTCTGCTTCCTGAAGGTACAATGTCTGCGAGATTTTTCGCGGCAACAGCTGAATTGTGAAATCTGCACTTGTATTTATTGTATTTAGGCAGATACAGTCACTCCCTGGAAAGCCGCCCTTTCAATTCCTCCAGCGTCAATGTGTTAAAGGAGTCCTCAGTTTCAAAAGCTTCACACAGCCATCAATCGTTCTTCCTTCTTAAGTCGAGCAGAAGCAGATGGCCGTTCGGTCGCTAGATTTTTAGACAAGTAGTACGGCTCATTGAGAAATATGCTGGACACAGCACCATTTTCCAGATACCTGCAGTTCAGCGGTAAGAGTTTGTTGCGTCGTCGTGGGTTCGACTCGTGGCGCTCCTTGACGAAGTTTTGCGTGCTCGGAACAAACTCTTTTCTTGAGTTTGCTCTTATCCACCTGGCTTTCAAAGCTTCATCACGAGAGAACGAGTGCAGAGTCACTCCCAAAAGAAGAGGCTTGCTTTTACGAGTATTGCCGCTCTTACAGGCAAATGCGCAGCACTTGTTGACCATTTCGGAGTTTTAGAAGAGAATTTTCTGAAATCTATCACATATACGGTCGTGGACAAAGCATTTTTAGTGTATATTATTTAGTATAGTGGATTTTTATTTGCGTTAAAGAGCTATTCCAAGTGCTCTTTCAAGCTTTAAAATGTACTTGAAAAATTAGTTAGCCACCCACCAAGCGTTGAAGCAGACCTTGATGGGCGTACATTTCTGCTCTAAGGAAAAAGAATAAGAACGTTCTATTAACAAATGGACAAATGGGAGACTGTTCTTCCTCATCAAGCTTCTGCAAGTCCATTCCTCTGTTCCTTTATCAATGCAATGCCCAGTCTTACCTGGTCCAAAATCTCACAATGAACTACGCTAGTGTAGGCGGTTGAATCATTTGGGTACCAGTGTTCGAAGCTTATGGAATGATCGGGAACAGTCTCCACAGCAGAAATATTTTTATTAGTAGTAGTGGTGTTCGGGTTTCCATTTTTTCTGGTTTCGGGGAAACACTGACCTCGAAACCCGGAACCCGACATGGACCCTGTTAGATTTCCAGAATTTACAAACAGGAGTTTCAAAGTTTTTCTGGGCCAGGCTTTGGCTTTGGTACAACGATAGTTGGTCGGCGGCCTTGTGCCGAATCCCTTGTCGAGCTGTTTGCAGTTGCAGCAGATAATCCTGAAGTAGATCCGTTGGCCCCACTTTGGCACTCTCGCGGTGTTATTCCGATAGATCGGCAGAATTGCAGCAACTTGCTGCTGTCTCCTTTGTTTCGATTCTGACTCCTCGGCTGATTCAGATTCACCATCTTCGATGGGTGGAATCAGAAATGTCACGGGACAATGTGCTATTGCCATTGGCATCAGCAATTCATCTGTTTAATAAAAATGTATGTAATTATAAATAAAGGGATTTTTAAATCCAAAAGCATAGCCTAGCGGCCAGCCAGAATCCATAGATTCATAGATTTCATCCGTAGAACCCTACATTTGTAATTGAAAACTAGAAAACTTTCACTTTTTCACTAGACAAGGTTAAACAAAAAGATTTCTTTAGCATTTTACCAGTCTGAAAATCTAGCAAGCAGTGCAGTCAGAATCCTGCCATGCTGCCTTCCAGATGTTTCGCGCTCTCGCTAGCCTTGCCGCCAGTCGCGGCGCCACCACGCCGCTGGTGTCTCTAAGCCGGCCTCTGGCCGCCGCAGCCGCCGGCCCGTCTGACCCGATTCAGAAGCTTTTCCTTGACAAGCTTCGCGAATACACGAAGAAGCAGGCGGGCGCCAAGGACGGCCTGGTGGACGCCAGCCCGGAGTCGCAGCGGGAGTACACCGACATGCTCGAACGGGTTGAACGCCAATTCGAAGCCAAAGGCCAGGACATGTCGGCCTTTCCTAAATTCGAGTTCAAAGAGCCGACGCTGCAGAATCCAAGCGCTAATCGTTGATTTGATGAAGAACAGAATATGCTCTAATATGGAGTAGCCTACTATTAGTAATAACCTACTACTGACCATTGGGAGAAATGCCTAGTAGTTAAATAAATAATTTAATTCATTCATATGAAAAGAACCGACGAGACTCTTGAACGCAAAATACCCAAGAAGAAATCGAATCCCAAGCACCCAGCATATATTAGCCATTATCTTATTCTATCCTTATCATCTTCTCTATAGACAAATATAGAACTTGTTTAGCTAGCCATATTTGCACTGACTGCAGCAGTAGCAACAGTTCAATTTAAAAGTGGAAGGAAATTAGTTGAACCGTAATAATTATATAATTATAAATATAAGCTGGATTTTGTGCTGTCTGTCACCTTTTCGGTGCGATTTCTTGCTCGCTAATTGCATTCGTGGCGTGTTCCCTGTTGATCTATTTAAATATTTTTACAATTCTTTCTTAGGGGTCATTAATTCCTGGTCTTATACAGTCCGATTTTATCTCATCCATTCTATCTGACTCCCCTTATATCTCATCCTTCTGACTCTCACCCCTCACAATCACTCCCTATAGCTATCTCACCCATCTGACTCTCACCCCTCACAATCACTCCCTCTTAGCTATCTCATCCATCTGACTCCCCTTATATCTCATCCTTCTGACTCTCACCCCTCACAATCACTCCCTATAGCTATCTCACCCATCTGACTCTCATCCCTCACAATCACTCCCTCTTAGCTATCTCAACCATCTGACTCTCACCCCTCACAATCACTCCCTCTAGCTATCTCATCCATCTGACTCTCACCCCTCACAATCACTCCCTCTTAGCTATCTCACCCATCTGACTTCCCTTCTATCGCATCCTTCTGACTCTCACCCCTCACAATCACTCACTCTTAGCTATCTCACCCATTTGACTTTCACCCCTCACTATTTTTTTCTCACTCTTACGACTTTACGATCTACTCCCTCTATCTCACCCTTTGTCTCTGACAAAGAGACGAGATTTGACCTATAACAATAAAATCAGTCTATGATATTGAGGGCATCCTACAAGCCTGAATACAGGAATGCTCAAACTTTCATGGGCGAGCCAACAGCTAATCGGACTGGCGCGGACTGCGTGCCGAAGCTGATAGCCAGCATGCGGCTATCGAACGAACTGCCGGCTCGTGGCACCAGCTACGACTATTATAGCAGCTTTCCCGCTTTCCGGGCCCTGATGGATGCGCAGTCCTCTAAGCTGCTCTATATGATGCAGCGGCTGATCAACTATCAGGTAAAATAAGTTAGATAAAGCTACACACACTACTGCAAATAGCACTATTAGTGTGTAGTACTATACTAATATACTAATGTATAGTATTAGTATATTGTGATGATACATACTCTCAAAGAGGGTTGTAGCTTAGTGATTAGGCCGTCGGATTCGCGACTGAAAGGTCGGGGGTTCGATTCTCAACCCACTCTGCATTGCTTCAGTTCACCCAGCTGAAAAAATGGGTGCCAGCATTAGCTGGGGTAATTGAGGGTGTGTTGCCAGTGGCGATCCCCCAGTCCTTGGACTGAACAGCCGTACGCAGCCTTCAGATGCGCCGTGCAATATCTGCGGCTGAGCTGTCGGTTGCACATCTGGCCCAATTGGGGCAGGTGTAAATAATTTTTTTGAATATATAGTACTACGAGAAATAAGCTAGTTCCTTCGCTACTACTGCTAGTAATATAGCTACAAGTACTACAAATACCATAAATTCCAATACTACTACTGCTACTGTTACTACTACTACTACTACTACTACTACTACTACTACTACTACTACTACTACTACTACTACTACTACTACTACTACTACTACTACTACTACTACTACTACTAACAACTCTCCTCTCCACTTTGGAAGGGTGCCGGCGGTTCAGTCATAGGCGGCCAAATCAATCGAGACTTCGATGAACGGTTTGAATCGTTAATCGAGGTCAACGACGAACTGCTAGAACGAGTCGGCGCCGCGCTGGACGCACACGAGCGGGGTCAGCAGCCGGCAGCGGCTACGTCAAAGCAGCAGCAGAAGCCGCAGCAGTCCAATCAGCCGACTCAGACCTTAACCCCGCATCCGCCGCCGCCGTCCGCTTTCTCGCTGCGCGCATTGTGGCCCGACCGCAGGACCAGTTCCAACTGAAGCCGGACAATTCCGCGGCGCCGTTCCGTAGCCGGCTGCGAGTCAAGCACAATGCGCTGCAGGCAGGCGCCGCCGCTGAGCAGCTGGCGATGCAGCCGGGCCAGCATCCGTACGGACCGGAACTGGACGCGTTCACCCCGGAGGAGCGGTTCCTTGGCTCACCGCCTTCGCCGCAGCAGCCGCCAGCGCCGCCTCCGCCGCAACGCCTGGACGAAACGGAGCTAACGCTGGTGCAGACTACGGACGATCTGGCCGAACTGCTCGCACTGCTGGACGGCGAACGGGAGCTGGCGGTTGACCTGGAGGCGCATAGTTACCGGTCTTACCTCGGCATTACCTGTCTGATTCAGGTGAGTTCTACTTTTTGCATTCCGTCGAGTACAATTTTACCATAGACACTTTCCAAGTATTCCATTCTGCTGTTATTAGAGGCATTGTCGCACAACCCGCGAGAGGCATTACTGCCAATTCCGCCGACTCCCCTGAGCAGTCATGCGCACAGGCGCACACTCACACAGGAGTGTACAGCGGCCCTAAAAGGGGTGTCAACTTAAGCGCTAGAATAGAAGGCTCCATTCTAGAGCCTTCAGTTGACATGAGATCCCCATTTTATCCCATTAATCCCCTGGGACCCCAAGGAAGGGACCCGGATAGGATGTCTCGGCGATTCTAGTCACCGGGTCCGACCAGTTATCGATTCCAGTCGGTTTGGTCTGGAGCCTTGCTTTGGGCTCCATTCTAGCGCTTAAGTTGACACCCCCTTTATCGTTAGGCATGTACAATATCTCAGCTGATTCATTAACCTTTTCAGATCTCGACTCGAACTCGGGACTTCATAGTGGACACCCTGCGCCTGTGGGATCACGTCTGGCAGTTGAATAGAATCTTCACTAATCCCAAAATTCTCAAAGTGCTGCACGGCTCCTCCGGCGATCTGGCCTGGCTACAGCGCGACTTTGGAATCTACATGGTGAACCTGTTCGACACCTATCTGGCATCGCACACCTTGTCGATGCCGCGCCACTCTCTGGCCCACCTGGTGCAAACCTATTGCGGTTTTGCATTGGACAAGCAGTACCAGCTGGCCGACTGGCGGGTCCGGCCTCTGCCAGCCGAGATGCTGCGCTACGCCAGGTGCGACACCCGCTACCTGCTGTACATCGCCGACAGGATGCGCGCCGAGCTGTGGCGCCGCGCCGACGGCCAGCCGGACCTGGTGCTGCGCGTGTTCGACGCGTCGCGCCGACTGTGCCGCGAGCTGTACAAGAAGCCCAGCTTGGGCGCGGACGACTATCGCCAGCTGTTAGCTAAATCTCGCAAAGCATTCAACTCCGGCCAGATACACGCGTTGGAACGGCTGTACGCTTGGCGGGATGCCACCGCCAGGGTGGAGGACGAGAGCGTCGCCTACGTGCTGCCTGATCACATGCTGCTGGCCGTGTGCGACCTGCTGCCCAGGTGAGGGGGGGGGGGTGGTTCGGTTTGGGCGCGGCGGGTTTTCGTGCGATTCACAGCCAATGAGGGCCAACTTCCAAGGCACAGAGAGTGTACACGCCCGACCATTAGTAAATCGGGGCCGCTGTACACCCTGTGTGAGCGTGTCTGTGAGTGCGTGCCTGCGTACAGTATTGGCGCGCCTGTGTGTGCTCAGGAGTCAGTGGAACGGGCAGAATTGCCGTCAGCAATGTTTTTTTAGGTCAATTGGGAATGGCTCAATGGAGTGTGGCTCAAGTGGCTGAGGACTCAATGGGAAATGGCTCTCAGGTGGCTAAGGGCTCAATGGGGAATGGCTCTCAGGTTGCCAAGGCCTGAATGAAGGAAAATCCACTTTCCACCAACGCAGGGAGTTTACTGGCGTGCTGGCCTGCTGCAATCCGGTGCCGCCTTTAGTTCGCAAATACGTGCACGACCTGCACCGCATCGTGCTCGAAGCCCGGGAACTGCGACCCGCCGACGCAGCTGGCCGGAAGTCGGTCGGCGGCGGCAGCGGCGGCGACGGCAACGTCGGCAGTGGCGTCACCGACCCGGCCTCGGTCGCCAATGCATCGTTAAGCTACGCCGCAGCGGAGCCTACAGTCAGGCAGTTGCCGCAGCACCGCTGTCCGCACGACCTGTCCCATTTCGGCGACGACGATTTCGCCTGCGCTTCGCCGCCGCCGTCGCCCACGACGTCACCGAGTAGCTGGAAGACGACGCCGGCTGCCAGATGCTTCGGCCTGTTGACGAAGACTGGCGGCGAGGCTGCTGACGAACTGTTGCGAGCCACCCTTGGCCGCTTGGTCAGCCCGTTCTACTCTGTGCCAGCTCGGCCGGAGGCTTATTTCGTTGTCAAGGCAACGCCGCCAGACGAAACCGAGGAAGATTTGGACGGGAGCAATCAGGAGGCGACGACCGCGGCCGCGCCTGCGGCTGCTGCTGAGGAGGAGAAAGCGCCGTTTCTCCAGCCGACACAGCGGAAGCATCGGCGCCCGCGTCCGCCAAAAGCAGCGACTTCTTCAACTCAGGCTGATGCTGATGAAGCGGAGTCAGCGGAAGCTGACCAGCCTGAGTCCGGCAGCTTCGATTACGATCGGGCCGCGGTTGAACTGGCCAGCCGGGCCATGGACCGGTTCCCCATTCGCGATCCTCTCAATCTGATTGGCGGCGGCAAGCGGCGCTGCGGCGGGCGCGGTCGCGGCTCCGGCGGGCCGAGCCGATTAGCCAAGTATCGCAGGAAGCAACAGCAGCAGCAGCACTTTTGAAAGCCCATTACTGCTGTTTCAATTTCTTGCTTTTAGAAGTACAAGCATTTACAGTTTAGTCTGTTGCCTTGGTAATGCATTATTTTTAATATAATAATAATAGGTAATGGCATAGCCAAGGCAGCCAAATCATCCATTTGAGCGACGGATTAAAAGTTAATAATAAGACTGTTTCAACAAGAAAATCTCTCAATGAGCAGTAAATGCCGCTTTTGGCTTTCGCTTTTTTTTTTATATTTTAGAGCAAACCTTTCATTGCATGGGAATAGATTAGCAATCCGTCCATCCATACGGTATTGCTAGAAATTCCTTATTGGCATATTCCTCGTGTTGATTAGTTTTATTTTGAAAACGCAAAAATCCTTTATTTCTACTCGTCAGTAGTCAGATAAAGCAGTAACTTTTAACATATGCGTAATTTATTAAAAGGCTTTAATTAAATTATTCATTTGCTTTTCATGCCAAATTGCACGCCATTCCAATGCTCGGCGGTACAGTGCCATTTGCTACGGTAGCAGCGGCTGCGTTAGTTTGCCTACTGACTGCCTTGTCTGTCAGGCCGGCTGGCGCCCTGACCTGCAGCGAATTAAATACTACGCATAAAGGGGTTCTGCAGCCACTTTTTGGACAATCGTGAGTGCTCAGCTTCCCTTACCCAGCTTCAAGATCCCCATCAACCCGGTGATTCCTCAGCTTCAAGATCTTCATCAACCCTCCTTACTCACTACTCAGCTTCAAGATCCCCATCAACCCGGTGATTCCTCAGCTTCAAGATCTTCATCAACCCTCCTTACTCACTACTCAGCTTCAAGATCCCCATCAACCTGGCGATTCCTCAGCTTCAAGATCTCCATCAACCTGGCGATTCCTCAGCTTCAAGATCCCCATCAACCTGGCGATTCCTCAGCTTCAAGATCTCCATCAACCCTCCTTACTCACTACTCAGCTTCAAGATCCCCATCAACCTGGCGATTCCCGAGCTTCAAGATCCCCATCAACCTGGCGATTCCTCAGCTTCAAGATCCCCATCAACCTGGCGATTCCTCAGCTTCAAGATCTCCATCAACCCTCCTTACTCACTACTCAGCTTCAAGATCCCCATCAACCTGGCGATTCCTCAGCTTCAAGATCCCCATCAACCTGGCGATTCCTCAGCTTCAAGATCCTATCAACCTGGCGATTCCTCAGCTTCAAGATCCCCATCATCCTGGCGATTCCTCAGCTTCAAGATCCCCATCAATTCGGCGATTCCCCAGCTTCAAGATCCCCATCAATTCGGCGATTCCTCAGCTTCAAGATCCCCATCAATTCGGCGATTCCCCAGCTTCAAGATCCCCATCAATTCGGCGATTCCCCAGCTTCAAGATCCCCATCAACCTTACCGACTACTCAGCTTCAAGATCCCCATCAACCTGGCGATTCCTCAGCTTCAAGATCCCCATCAACCTGGCGATTCCTCAGCTTCAAGATCCTATCAACCTGGCGATTCCTCAGCTTCAAGATCCCCATCATCCTGGCGATTCCTCAGCTTCAAGATCCCCATCAATTCGGCGATTCCCCAGCTTCAAGATCCCCATCAATTCGGCGATTCCTCAGCTTCAAGATCCCCATCAATTCGGCGATTCCCCAGCTTCAAGATCCCCATCAATTCGGCGATTCCCCAGCTTCAAGATCCCCATCAACCTTACCGACTACTCAGCTTCAAGATCCCCATCAACCTGGCGATTCCCGAGCTTCAAGATCCCCATCAACCTGGCGATTCCTCAGCTTCAAGATCCCCATCAACCTGGCGATTCCTCAGCTTCAAGATCCCCATCAACCTGGCGATTCCTCAGCTTCAAGATCCCCATCAATTCGGCGATTCCCCAGCTTCAAGATCCCCATCAATTCGGCGATTCCCCAGCTTCAAGATCCCCATCAACCTTACCGACTACTCAGCTTCAAGATCCCCATCAACCTGGCGATTCCCCAGCTTCAAGATCCCCATCAACCTGGCGATTCCTCAGCTTCAAGATCCCCATCAACCTGGCGATTCCTCAGCTTCAAGATCCCCATCAACCCGGCGATTCCTCAGCTTCAAGATCCCCATCAACCTGGCGATTCCTCAGCTTCAAGATCCCCATCAACCTTACCGACTCCTCAGCTTCAAGATCCCATCAACCTTACCGACTCCTCAGCTTCAAGATCCCCATCAACCCGGCGATTCCCCAGCTTCAAGATCCCCATCAACCCGGCGATTCCCCAGCTTCAAGATCCTATCAACCTGGCGATTCCCCAGCTTCGAAATCTCCCCTTGGCCTCTTCCAGGTTCACCCTGACGCTCAGCCCCTCCAGCAACAAAATCATTGTTCGCATCTGCGGCCCAGCCTCCGATTTTGAGCTGTTCGCCGACTCGGCCGCTCTGCTGGTTCCCAGCCACGGCAGCGGCGGCACCGTAGTGAAGCTGGGGCTGGTCAGCTCCGGTCAGATGTACCTAGGCACCGGCTGGATGCTACTGGTGTACACCGGCGGAGATCCGTACTCGGCGTCCGACAACAGCGGCAGCAATCCGCAGTGCAACGGCTCGCGCAGCGTCCGAATCGTGATGGAGTGCAATCCGGGTATCTACGCGCCCGAGCTGGACTTTGTTGGCGAGATTCGCAACGAGCCGAGCCAGTGTCACCACCTGTTCAGCATGCAGCACTACAGCCTGTGCGGCCTGATCCCGGACCCAGCCGCCGGCGGCAGCCTGGCTCCCCTGGCCGTCGTCATCGTAGCCATCCTAGCCGGCTTCATCGCCTACCTTGGCGTCGGCATGCTCATCCAGCGATTCTATTTTGGCAAACGCGGCGCCGCCCAGATACCGAATTACACCGCCTGGCAACGGTTTGGCAACGCGGCCGCCAGCTGCTGCGATCTGGTCTGTCGCAGCGAGCCCAGGCCGCCCAGAGCTCGCTACGCCGACGCTGCCAGCGAGGACGGACAGCCGGGCGGCGTCACAACGCATCACCTGTACGCCGATCAAGATGACGATCACCTGCTGCCGGGTTGAGCCTATTATTTTATTTATACTTTTGAAGGCCGTCGCGTCGCTTGTTTTGTTTGCTGTGTACCAAAGTAGCTAGCAATTGCTTCTGTTTGTTATTCTGAATTAACTTGCATTCCAAACATGCTTTAATAAGATTTATCTAATTAAACTAGCTAGCACAAGTTCTGATCTAAACTGTTTTGCTTGTTATAATGCGATTCTGAGATATTATGATATTGAAATTTGCGATTATATTCAAGATTTTACACTTATCAGTCTTGATACTGAGTGGGTGACATCTTAATTCTGAAAGAGTGACATCCGACTCCTGTGAGTGACATCCAACTCCTGAGAGTGACATCCCACTACAGAGAGCACACATCTAACTCCTGAAAGGGACATCCCAATCGTAAGAGTGACATTCAACTCCTGAGAGTGACATCCAACTCCTGAGAGTGACATCCAACTCCTGAGAGTGACATCCAACTCCTGGGAGTGACATCCAACTCCTGAGAGTGACATCCCAATCGTGAGAGTGACATCCCACTCCTGTGAGTGACAACTCACTCCTAAAACCAATCGTAAGAGCGACATTCAATTCCTGAGAGTGACATCCCACTCCTGAGAGTGACATCCCACTCCTGAGAGTGACATCCCACTCCTGAGAGTGACATCCAACTCCTGAGAGTGACATCCCACTCCTGAGAGTGACATCCAACTCCTGAGAGTGACATCCCACTCCTGAGAGTGACATCCCACTCCTGAGAGTGACATCCAACTCCTGAGAGTGACATCCCACTCCTGAGAGTGACATCCAACTCCTGAGAGTGACATCCCACTCCTGAGAGTGACATCCCACTTCTGAGAGTGACATCCCACTTCTGAGAGTGACATCCAACTCCTGAGAGTGACATCCAACTCCTGAGAGTGACATCCAACTCCTGAGAGTGACATCCCAATCGTGAGAGTGACATCCCACTCCTGTGAGTGACAACTCACTCCTAAAACCAATCGTAAGAGCGACATTCAATTCCTGAGAGTGACATCCCACTCCTGAGAGTGACATCCCACTCCTGAGAGTGACATCCAACTCCTGAGAGTGACATCCCACTCCTGAGAGTGACATCCCACTCCTGAGAGTGACATCCCACTCCTGAGAGTGACATCCCACTCCTGAGAGTGACATCCCACTCCTGAGAGTGACATCCAACTCCTGAGAGTGACATCCCACTTCTGATTGATTTGTGAGCGCATAAAAAGTCCTGTAAATGATGAGCTGTTTTAAAAAATCTTTTACAATAAGAATTTCATTTTATACAACATTAACAAAAAAACTGTATTATGCGGCGTCTCAGCGTGACCAAAGTCAAGAATTATAATTAAATTAATCGCTCTTTTGCTTCACTGTTTTTTATTCATTAGATCTTGATTTAGAAGAAAAGAAATCAACTTTAGCAAGCAATTTTCTGCTCTGTCGCCTGTTTATTCCGGCTGACTAATTAAACTAGCTATGCATTGCTAATCTAAGCTATTCTCAATTTTGAGTTTAATCTCGTGACTGGACTGTTTATCTGAAGGCACTGAAGTACCCGCCTTCGCAATTCAAGTCTCTGTTTTTATCTTTCTTATGTAAACTAGTGAAATACACTGCAGATATAATGAATATTTCATACTCAGTTAAATCTATATTACTGAACTCTGAAATCTATTTACTGAATCGCTTGGCCTTGCAGTGTCCGTCATTTTGCTATCTCCTACTTTGTAAAGTCTGTCTATCAGTGCCTTCTGTACTGATTTCTATGGGCTGAAGTGCCTTCTGTACTGGTGTCTATGGGCTGAAGTGCCTTCTGTACTGATGTCTATGGGCTGAAGTGCCTTCTGTACTGATGTCTATGGGCTGAAGTGCCTTCTGTACTGATGTCTATGGGCTGAAGGTGTGTGCCTTCTGTACTGATGTCTATGGGCTGAAGGTGTGTGCCTTCTGTACTGATGTCTATGGGCTGAAGGTGTGTGCCTTCTGTACTGATGTCTATGGGCTGAAGTGCCTTCTGTACTTATGCTTACTAGCTAAAATAGATCGTATCCTAAAATGGCTTCACGTCGACGTAAAAGTACATGTATTACCCTTTAAATGAATAATTAGTATGCTAAACTTTACTCGGCTGGCGAATATTAATTCAAATGAACATGTGTACTATTATTTGGCCTACATTTACCTGAAACTAGATAGATAGTGGGGGTTAAGCTGGCTGGGTTAGAGAACGAGTCTTTGCTGTACATATAGCTAGCTTGAATCGCAGACTAACTTGAATTGCAGACTATTATAAAGTTCGAAGGTGCTCATTGAGCAATCCTCATTGTCCCTGGTTTGGCCTTCACGTATCCTAAAGTGTAAGGTTAATCTTGTGTAAGGTATCCTAAAGTGTAAGGTCTCGAGGGGGGGTCCCAAATTAATTCATACTCAAATGCCATTGCTGAGTTAGCGAGCGCAATGGCTAAGGCTTTGATTGAAGCAAAAGTAGATAAAACTGACACAGTGAAGACTCACCAAGACTGGGAACTAATTTTATGGCCCAAGTTTTTACAACCAGTTAAGAAATTTAAAGCCCCTGTGTGCGCACAGCTGGCCTCGCTGAATTCTCTTATCTTCTAGGCCAGTCACGTGACCATTCTGCGATCACGTGCTCTGAGCTGAAATGCGGGTGCGTGCAGCCGCCGGCCAACCAATGAGCAATGGCTGGGCTGTGCGAAGTTAGCTGGAATAAGAGAGAATAGAGGTGTGCTTATAAAATTATGGTCAGAAAAGCAACAAAAGCGCTTTTAAGTTGCTTTCGCCAGGAGCACTGAGAGCAGCATATTGCCTACGAACAGAAGTGGACTAATTATTTTTCTGTGAAGCAGCACAAGCAAAAGAAAATGGCAGCTGCAAGTTCAACGCTGGTGTTCTATGTCAACCAGAACAAGGCAAGTACGAGCAGTATCAGTCTCTTAGAAAAATGCAAGGACTCCCAAAACCTCACAGTGTATATGACTCGTCTGTGTTTTTAATACTTGATTGGTCTTTTAAGTCTTCTCTGTAAAGATCCGGACTTTTAACTGTTTTTCAAAAATCTGTGAAGCAAAGCCTTTTTAGCTGTGAAACAAAATGGCCCGGATGATTTCAGATCGTGGAGCCGAACCCGGACCCGGAGGAAACGCTGATCAGCTACCTGCGGCGGAAGCGTATCCTTTGTCTGTCTTTTTTGTATTATACGAGCTGACATGCTTTTACTGAATTAGCAAAAGGTGTATCGCAAGGGCTCAGCAAACTTTGCTTACATCAAGGGCCAGGTAGAGAACCTAGTGGGCCAGAGGAGGGGAGGAGAGGAGAGAAGGAGAGGAGAGAAGAGAAGGAGAGGAGAGGAGAGAAGGAGAGAAGAGAAGAGAAGGAGAGAAGAGAAGAGAAGGAGAGAAGAGAAGGAGAGAAGAGAAGGAGAGTAGAGAAGAGAAGGAGAGAAGAGAGGGAGAGTAGAGAAGAGAAGGAGAGAAGAGAGGAAGGAAACGAGAAGAGAGAAGAAAAAGAGGAGAGCTGAGAAAAATTTTGCGGGCCGGATTGCTTTTGTGAAGTTTCACAGGACCCGAGGCCCCGATGCGGATAGAGAGGCTCTGCGTGCCGCATGTGGGCCTCGGACCGGAGTTTTCCGACCCGGTGTATCATTCATGTGCGTTTGCGGGTTCAGGGGTCCCCGGAACGAGCATGCCTGCGTGCTTGCCTTCTCGCTCGCTGCGGGTAGACTGCCGCCTCGTCTTGCGGCCGTCACAGCAGCAGAGTCTGTCACTCTAATATTCTACTCTACTCTACCTTAGTCTACTCTAACCTACTCTATTCTACTCTACTCTACTCTAATATAATCTCCTCAACTCTACTCTACTCTACTCTACTCTACTCAATTCTATCTACACCACTTTTAAATCCCTTCACTTCCCTTCAGAATCCCTTCAGAATCCCTTCTGGCTTCTGAGGCCCATGCCAATTTTCGGACGCAAACGTCTGAATTTATATTGAAAGCTAGTGGAATCGAACTTGGTGCGAGAGTAGGACGCGTTTCTGATCCAAACTCGAAGCAGTATGCGCCTCTCAAATCCCCCGAACCCCATTAGCCTGTCAGTCTCTGACCTTAACTCAGTCATAAAACAGTGCTGCTGACCGGGACCAAACTGGCCTGCGGAGAAGGCGGCTGCGGCGCCTGCACCGTGATGCTGTCGCGCTATCTGCGACCAGTGACCAGCGGCTGTCAACCGCGAATTGAAAATCTGGCCATCAACGCGTGCCTGGCTCCGCTGTGCTCCGTCCACGGCGCCGCGGTCACCACCATTGAAGGCATCGGCGGAGGCGGCGGCGGAAGCGGCAAAGCGGCGCATCCGATTCAGGTTGGAAGAGGGTCTGCGCAAGTGTGCTGTGAGCTTGTGCCTGCGCGTACGTGTCCGTGAGTAGGTTCTTAGAGGTTCCCTGCGCATTGCGAACTTGTAAACAGTTAATGTGCTCGGAAGAATGTTGCGGAGAATGGGGTGCAGAGGGGGGCGGAGAATGGGGTGCAGAGGGGCGGGGAATGGGGTGCAGAGGGGGGCGGAGAATGGGGTGCAGAGGGGGCGGAGAATGGGGTGCAGAGGGGGGCGGAGTATGGGGTGCAGAGGTGGCGGAGAATGGGGTGCAGAGGGGGCGGGGAATGGGGTGCAGAGGGGGGCGGAGAATGGGGTGCAGAGGGGGCGGGGAATGGGGTGCAGAGGGGGGCGGGGAATGGGGTGCAGAGGGGGGCGGGGAATGGGGTGCAGAGGGGCGGGGAATGGGGTGCAGAGGGGGCGGGGAATGGGGTGCAGAGGGGGCGGGGAATGGGGTGCAGAGGGGGGCGGGGAATGGGGTGCAGAGGGGGGCGGGGAATGGGGTGCAGAGGGGGGCGGAGAATGGGGTGCAGAGGGGGGAGAATGGGGTGCAGAGGGGGGCGGGGAATGGGGTGCAGAGGGGGCGGGGAATGGGGTGCAGAGGGGGCGGGGAATGGGGTGCAGAGGGGGCGGAGAATGGGGTGCAGAGGGGGGCGGAGAATGGGGTGCAGAGGGGGGCGGGAATGGGTGCAGAGGGGGCGGATAATGGGGTGCAGAGGGGGGAGAATGGGGTGCAGAGGGGGGGGGAATGGGGTGCAGAGGGGGCGGGGAATGGGGTGCAGAGGGGGCGGGGAATGGGGTGCAGAGGGGGGCGGGGAATGGGGTGCAGAGGGGGCGGGGAATGGGGTGCAGAGGGGGCGGGGAATGGGGTGCAGAGGGGGGCGAAGAATGGGGTGCAGAGTGGGGCGGAGAATGGGGTGCAGAGGGGGGCGGAGAATGGGGTGCAGAGGGGGCGGAGAATGGGGTGCAGAGGGGGCGGAGTATGGGGTGCAGAGGTGGCGGAGAATGGGGTGCAGAGGGGGGCGGGGAATGGGGTGCAGAGGGGGGCGGTGAATGGGGTGCAGAGGGGGCGGGGAATGGGGTGCAGAGGGGGCGGGGAATGGGGTGCAGAGGGGGGCGGGGAATGGGGTGCAGAGGGGCGGGGAATGGGGTGCAGAGGGGGCGGGGAATGGGGTGCAGAGGGGGGCGGAGAATGGGGTGCATAGGGGGCGGAGAATGGGGTGCAGAGGGGGGCGGAGAATGGGGTGCAGAGGGGGGCGGAGAATGGGGTGCAGAGGGGGCGGAGTATGGGGTGCAGAGGTGGCGGAGAATGGGGTGCAGAGGGGGGCGGGGAATGGGGTGCAGAGGGGGCGGGGAATGGGGTGCAGAGGGGGCGGGGAATGGGGTGCAGAGTGGGGCGGAGAATGGGGTGCAGAGGGGGGGCGGAGAAGGGAGTGCAGAGGGAGAAGGGAACGGTGTTAAGAGGTAGCATACAAGAGGAAAGTTTTTATTCATTGCGTGATTTGTCACTCAGGAGCGGCTGGCCGTCTGCCACGGCTCCCAGTGCGGCTTCTGCACCCCCGGCATGGTGATGACCGCCTACGCGCTGTTGCGCAACCACCCGCAACCGACCGAGCGCCAGATTGACGATTCTCTGCAGGGCAACCTGTGCCGCTGCACCGGCTACCGACCCATCCTGCAGGGGCTCAGGACCTTCGCTGTGAGTTCCGCCTCGGGCGTCTCCGTCTTCTTATTCTGAAGCTACATGTAACTGTCTCCGACTCATAATATCTTTGACTGGTCTGGTGTCTGACCTGCTAGAAACTTATTTGTCACCTTAATGCCTAATTATTCATAAATAGTTTTTCGAAACTTACTCCTTAATTTTTAAACTATTACTATCAACTCTTCGACTAAAGTCTACTCTACTCCACTTTACTCTATTCCTCTCCACTCTATTCTACTCCGCTCTACTCAACTCTACTCCACTCTACTCTACTCTACTCCACTCTACTCTACTCTACTCTACTCTACTCCACTCCACTCTACTCTACTCCACTTTACTCTATTCCTCTCTACTCTATTCTACTCCGCTCTACTCAACTCCACTCCACTCTACTCTACTCAACTCCACTCTACTCTACTCCACTCTACTCTACTCTACTCTACTCCACTCCACTCTACTCTACTCTACTCTACTCTACTCTACTCTACTCTACTCCACTCCACTCTACTCTACTCTACTCTACTCTACTCTACTCCACTCCACTCTACTCTACTCTACTCTACTCCACTCTACTCTACTCCACTCTACTCTACTCCACTCTACTCTACTCCACTCTACTCCACTCTACTCTACTCCACTCTACTCTACTCCACTCTACTCCAATCTACTCAAATCTTCCAAAACCCCACTTCCCCAGTCTGGCTGCTGCGGCCAAGGTCGGAACTGCTGTCGCCAAGGTCGACCAGCCGCTACAGACTCTGTCAACGAGGAGGACGGCCTGTCAACTCAGCTTACCGACACGGCCAGCTTCCTGCCGTACGACCCCAGCCAGGAGCCGATCTTCCCCAGCGAGCTGCAGGTGAGTCCGCTTTGCCATGCACCAATTACTACTCTCCTAAGTCCTGAGTCCGTTGAAGTTGAAACAGCATTGCCTCCACAATTTGACAGCTCGAAGCCGACAAGTTCGACTCGGAGTCGCTCATTTTCCAGTCTGCCTTCGCCACGTGGCACCGGCCGACCAGCCTGGAGGAGCTGCTGAAGCTGAAGCAGGACCATCCGGATGCCAAGATTATCAATGGCAACACGGAAGTCGGTTAGTAACTACTACTACTACTACTACTACTACTACTACTACTACTACTACTACTACTACTACTACTACTACTACTACTACTACTGCTACTACTACTACTACTACTACTACTACTACTACTACTACTACTACTACTACTACTACTACTACTTCACAGGCGTTGAGGTCAAGTCGAAGAGGTCCACACACGGCTGCTTAATTTATGCCAGTCACGTAGACCAGCTTCGCAAATTCGACGTCGACGAGACCGGCATCGACATCGGCGCTGCCGTCACCCTGACGGAGCTGGCCGACCGTTTCAAGGAACTGATTACCGACGACAAGGTGGCCGAGCACAAGAAGCGCGGACTTCGAGCCTACGTTGAGATGCTGCACTGGTTCTCAGGGCAGCAGATTCGAAATGTAGCGGTGCGTCGAGATTGCTCTCTGACACTTCATCATTCTATTTGGGGATTTCCAATTGCTTCTGTTGTGAGGGGATTTCCCATTGGTTCTGTTGTAGTGTGATTTCCCATTAATCCTGAAGGGATTTCCTTTTAATCCTGAAGGGATTTCCCTTTAATCCTGAAGGCATTTAACTTTAATCCTGAAGGGATTTCCCATTAATCTTGAAGAGATTTCCCTTTAATGCTGAAGGGGTTTCCAATTAACTACTATTACTGTCTCATTAACCCTGACGGGATTTTCTATTTCTCCTGTTGTGTAGGGTTTCATGAAACAAATTTAAAAAATGAAACTCGCAGGCCATCGGTGGCAACATCATGACAGCCAGTCCCATTTCGGATCTGAATCCGCTGCTCATGAGCTCGGGGGCTGTGCTAACGTTCGCTTCGCTGAAGGGTGAGGAACGGATTGATTGAGGGAGCAGAGTGGGTGAATGGGGGAGTAGAGTGGGTGAATGGGGAGTAGAATGGGTGAATGGGGGAGTAGAGTGGTTGAATGGGGGAGCAGAGTGGGTGAATGGGGGAGTAGAGTGGGTGAATGGGGAGTAGAGTGGGTGAATGGGGGAGCAGAGTGGGTGAAAGGGGGAGTAGAGTAAGTGAATGGGGGAGCAGAGTGGGTGAATGGGGAGTAGAGTGGGTGAAGGAGGAGTAGAGAGAGTGAATTGGGGAGTAGAGTGGGTGAATGGGGGAGTAGAGTGAGTGAATGGGGAGTAGAGTGGGTGAATGAGGAGTAGAGTGGTTGAATGGGGGAGCAGAGTGGGTGAATGGGGGAGCAGAGTGGGTAAATGGGGGAGCAGAGTGAGTGAATTGGGGAGTAGAGTGGGTGAATGGGGGAGCAGAGTGGGTGAATGGGGAGCAGAGTGGGTGAATGGGGGAGTAGAGTGGGTGAATGGGGGAGCAGAGTGGGTGAAAGGGGGAGTAGAGTGAGTGAATGGGGGAGCAGAGTGGGTGAATGGGGAGTAGAGTGGGTGAAGGAGGAGTAGAGTGAGTGAATTGGGGAGTAGAGTGGGTGAATGGGGGAGTAGAGTGAGTGAATGGGGAGTAGAGTGGGTGAATGAGGAGTAGAGTGGTTGAATGGGGGAGCAGAGTGGGTGAATGGGGGAGCAGGGTGGTTGAATGGGGGAGCAGAGTGGGTGAAAGGGGGAGTAGAGTGAGTGAAAGGGGGAGTAGAGTGAGTGAATTGGGGAGTAGAGTGGGTGAATGGGGGAGTAGAGTGAGTGAATGGGGAGTAGAGTGGGTGAATGAGGAGTAGAGTGGTTGAATGGGGGAGCAGAGTGGGTGAATGGGGGAGCAGAGTGGGTGAATGGGGGAGCAAAGTGGGTGAATGGCGGAGCAGAGTGAGTGAATTGGGGAGTAGAGTGGGTGAATGGGGGAGCAGAGTGGGTGAATGGGGAGCAGAGTGGGTGAATGGGGGAGTAGAGTGGGTGAATGGGGGAGTAGAGTGGGTGAATGGGGAGTAGAGTGGGTGAATGGGGGAGTAGAATAGTTTTAACAATTACTGACGCCCGTAACTATGGCAACCCTCACAGGAGGCATCCGGCAGGTTGCTATAGATGCGAATTTTTTTGTCGGCTATCGCCGCACTTCGGCCCGACCCGACGAGGCGTTGCTGTCGATCCGGCTGCCGTTCTGCGGCCGGCGCGAGTTCCAGTTTGGCTTCAAGCAGGCCCGTCGGCGAGAGGACGACATCGCTATCGTGAACGCCGGCATGCTGGTTCGTTTCTCCGATGGCGACTTCGATCTGGTCGAGTCCGCTACCGTCTGCTTTGGCGGCGTGGCGCCGGTCACGCGCGTGGCAACTGGCGCCGCCGAGGCGCTGATCGGCCGGCGCTGGTCGGAGGGGCGCCACTTAGTAGAGGCGGAGGCCGCCCGGCTGGACGCGGAGTTTCCGTTGGAAGCCAACACGCCTGGGGGCCAGGTGAGGGTGGGCGGATCAGGCCGGGTGTGCACTAAGGGGCGGATGAGGGCGGTTGAGGGCGGAAATAGGGGCGGATGAGGGCGGACATAGGGGCGGATGAGGGCAGAAATAGGGGCGGATGAGGGCGGTTGAGGGCGGAAGAACTTGGAATTGGATGGCGAAGAGAGGGAAAGACATGTAGGTAGGATGTGGGCAGAAGAAAATCTAGGGGTGGGGGGCGGATGAGGGCGGATTGAATCGGGGGGTAACGACGGATGGGGGCGGAGGAGAAGATATTGAGTCACTAGATCTCTCTTTACCGTAAGAAATCTCGTGAAATTTTATAAAGCAGCATTTTAACTTTTTGCTTTTTGTAACACAGGCTCAGTACCGCAAGTCCCTGTGCACCTCCTTCTTCATCCGCTTTCTACATCGGGTCGGTGCCGAACTTGCCGCCGCCGAGGGCAGCCACGGAAAGGTCGGCGAGGTCGACGACGGCTCGGGGGCGGAGCGTTTGCCGCTACGACCGAGCTGGGGCTCGCTGCTGTTCGAGCGGACACCGCCGGGTCAGCTGGAGAAGGACCCGGTTGGCAGGCCTGTGCCGCACGCCTCCGGGACAGGGTGCGGAGACTGGGGATCGGAGGGTTCTCTAGAAAACTGGATAATCATATTTCGGGATAGCAGATCTCAGGGTGAGATTTTGTCTATCAGTAATCTCAGGGAGAGATTTTAGCTAACAGTGATCTCAGGGTGAGATTTTAGCTAACAGTGATCTAAGGGTGATATGTTGGCTATTAGTGATCTCCGGGTAAGATTTTAGCTATCAGAGATCTCAGGGTGAGATGTTGACTATAAGTAATCTCAGGGTGAGATTTTGGTTAACAGTGATCTCAGGGTGAGATTTTAGCTAACAGTGATCTAAGGGTGAGATGTTGACTATAAGTAATCTCAGGGTGAGATTTTGGTTAACAGTGATCTCAGGGTGAGATTTTAGCTAACAGGGATCTCAGGGTGAGATGTTGACGGTAAGTAATCTCAGGGTGAGATTTTAGCTAACAGTGATCTCAATGAGATTTTGGTGAGCAAAAATCTCAGCAGCTTGCGGCTCCCCTCTCTCCCGACAGGCAAGCCTCGGGCTCGGCCCAATTCGTAGACGACTTGCCGCCGTCCCTTGGCGAGGTGTTCGTCTACCCGGTGTTCAGCCGGCACGCCGCCGCCCGCCTGGTGAGCATCGACGCCTCGGCCGCCCTGGCCCTGGACCCCGGAGTCCTTGGCGTCCTCGACCGGCGCGACGTCCCCGGCAATAACGAGTACGGCATCGATTTATCAGACGATCGAATATTCGCCGACGCCGAGGTTCGATTCCACGGCGAGACGGTGGCCGCCGTGGTGGCCACGGATCGGGAGCTGGCTAGGCGGGCTAGCCACCTGGTTAGGGTTGAGTACGCGGACATCCGCAAACCGATTGTCACCATTAGCGATGCTATCCGAGAGGGCAGCTACTTTCCCGAGAAGCTGTGCCGCTGGCTCCGACGCGGCGGCGATGTGGATAGTGCTCTGGCGGAGCGAGCGGCGCACGTGGTGGAGGGAGAAGTCTGCATTGGAGGACAGGTTGGCATGGGGAGTGGGTGGCATGGGGAGTGGGTGGCATGAGGAGTGGGTGGCATGGGGAGTGGGTGGCATGGGGAGTGGATGAAATGGGGAGTGGGTGGCATGAGGAGTGGGTGGCATGGGGAGTGGGTGGCATGGGGAGTGGGTGGCATGGGGAATGGGTGGCATGAGGAGTGGGTGGCATGGGGAGTGGGTGGCATGAGGAGTGGGTGGCATGGGGAGTGGGTGGCATGAGGAGTGGGTGGCATGGGGAGTGGGTGGCATGGGGAGTGGGTGGCATGAGGAGTGGGTGGCATGGGGAGTGGGTGGCATGGGGAGTGGGTGAAATGGGGAGTGGGTGGCATGAGGAGTGGGTGGCATGAGGAGTGGGTGGCATGGGGAGTGGGTGGCATGGGGAGTGGGTGGCATGGGGAGTGGGTGGCATGGGGAGTGGGTGGCATGGGGAGTGGGTGGCATGGGGAGTGGGTGGCATGGGGAGTGGGTGGCATGGGGAGTGGGTGGCATGGGGAATGGGTGGCATGGGGAGTGGGTGGCATGGGGAATGGGTGGCATGAGGAATGGGTGGCATGGGGAGTGGGTGAGTGGGCGACAGTCGGTTTTTCAGGGAAAGGGTGTGGGCCGCCCTTGTGGGTTGAAAGAAGCTGATATTTCAGCTCAGGAATGTTAGCACAGGCGCTTGAACCCCGGCAATGCAGGAGCATTTCTACATGGAGCCCCAGAGCTGCCTGGTGGTGCCCCGGGACGGCGGCGAGTTCGAGGTGCTGTCCAGCACGCAGAACCTGTCCAGCACGCAGTCCATTGTGGCCGGGGCCCTCGGCCTGCCTCGAAATCGCGTTGTGGCCCGCATTAAACGCATCGGTGGCGGCTTTGGCGGCAAGGAGTACCGCAGCATCGGCACCGCTGCCGTGGCCGCCGTGGCTGCCTACCGCTTTGGGCGGCCCGCGCGCTGCGTGCTGGACAGGGCGGACGATATGATGACCACAGGGACCCGGCACCCGGCTATGATTCGGTGAGACTGGTCTGTCTGTCTGTCTGTCTGTCTGTCTGTCTGTCTGTCTGTCTGTCTGTCTGTCTGTCTGTCTGTCTGTCTGTCTGTCTGTCTGTCTGTCTGTCTGTCTGTCTGTCTGTCTGTCTGTCTGTCTGTCTGTCTGTCTGTCTGTCTGTCTGTCTGTCTGTCTGTCTGTCTGTCTGTCTGTCTGTCTGTCTGTCTATCATATCCTATCCTATCATATCATATCATATCCTATCCTATCCTATCATATAATATCCTATCCTATCATATCCTATCCAATCCTATCCTATCCTATCATATCCTATCCTATCCAATCCTATCCTATAATATCTTATCCTATCATATCCTATCCAATCCTATCCTATAATATCCTATCCTATAATATCCTATCCTATAATATCCTATCCAATCCTATCCTATCCTATCATATCCTATCTTATTCTATCCAATCCTATCATATCCTATCCAATCCTGTCCTATCCTATCATATCATATCCTACCCTCAGCTTCAAGGCTGGGGTGAACAAGGAGGGCCTGGTGGTGGGCCTGAAGGCGGACTGCTACCTGAACGCTGGCTACTCCGCCGACATCTCCTGCTCCGTCTGCGAGTACACCATCCTGCGTATGGCGAACTGCTACAACCTTGGCGCGGTGGACATTCGCTGCCGACTCTGCCGCACCAACACTCCGTCGAACACTGCCTTTCGTGGCTTCGGCGCCCCGCAGGCGATGATCGGCATCGAGACGATCATGTCGCGCCTGGCGTCTGCCTCCGGCCTCACCGACCGAGCCATTCGCGAGCTGAATTTCTTTCGCAATGGCGACGTTAGCATCTACGGCCACGCGTACGAGGACGTCACCCTGCAGCGCTGCTGGGAGGAGTGCCTGGCCCTGGCTGACTATGAAGCGAGGAAGGCGGAAGTGGACAGGTTCAACTCCAGCCAGAGCTACCGGAAGCGCGGGCTGCACATCACGCCGCTGTGCTACGGAATCGGATTCGGCCGCAGCTTCCTGCAGCAGGCTGGAGCTCTCGTGAATGTCTACCTGGACGGCTCGGTGCTCATCACCCATGGCGGGGTTGAGATGGGCCAGGGCCTGCACACCAAGCTGCTGCAGGTGAGTTAGATTGCGACCATGCTAACTAGCTGACTGACTAACTAATTAACTAACTAACTAACTAACTAACTAACTAACTAACTAACTAACTAACTAGCTAGCTAGATAACTAACTAACTAACTAACTAACTAACTAACTAACTAACTAACTAACTAACTAACTAACTAACTAACTCACTAACTAACTAACTAACTAACTAGCTAGCTAGATAACTAACTAACTAACTAACTAACTAACTAACTAACTAACTAACTAACTAATTAACTAACTAACTAACTAACTAACTAACTAACTAACTAACTAGCTAGCTAGCTAGATAACTAACTAACTAACTAACTAACTAACTAACTAACTAACTAACTAACTAACTAACTAGCTAGCTAGATAACTAACTAACTAACTAACTAACTAACTAACTAACTAACTAACTAACTAACTAACTAACTAACTAGCTAGCTAGATAACTAACTAACTAACTAACTAACTAACTAACTAACTAACTAACTAACTAACTAACTAACTAACTAACTAACTAACTAACTAACTAACTAACTAATTAACTAACTAACTAACTAACTAACTAACTAACTAACTAACTAACTAACTAACTAACTAACTAATTAACTAACTAACTAACTAACTAACTAACTAACTAACTAACTAACTAACTAACTAACTAACTAACTAACTAACTAACTAGCTAGCTAGATAACTAACTAACTAACTAACTAACTAACTAACTAACTAACTAACTAACTAACTAACTAACTAACTAACTAATTAACTAACTAGCTAACTAACTAATTAACTAACTAGCTAGCTAGATAACTAACTAATTAACTAACTAACTAACTAACTAACTAACTAACTAACTAACTAACTAACTAACTAACTAACTAACTAACTAACTAACTAACTAACTAACCAACTAACTAACTAACTAACTAACTAGCTAGCTAACTAACTAACTAACTAGCTAACTAACTAACTAACTAACTAACTAACTAACTAACTAACTAACTAGCTAACTAACTAACTAACTAACTAACTAACTAACTAACTAACTAACTAACTAACTAACTAACTAACTAACTAACTAACTAACTAACTAACTAACTAACTAACTAACTAGCTAGATAACTAACTAACTAACTAACTGACTGACTAACCAACTAACTAACTAACTAACTAACTAACTAACTAACTAACTAACTAACTAACTAACTAACTAACTAACTAACTAACTAACTAACTAACTAACTAACTAACTAACTAACTAACTAACTAACTAACTAACTAACTAACTAACTAACTAACTAACTAACTAACTAACTAACTAACTAGCTAGATAACTAACTAACGAACGCTATCGATCCAGGTGGCCGCCCGCGTTCTGGACTTGCCCATCGAACGGCTGTACATCTCGGAGACGGCCACGGACAAGGTGCCGAATACCGTATCCTCGGCCGCGTCCATGACGACCGACTTGAACGCCCCGGCCGTGATGAGCGCCTGTCAGCAGATCCGGGACCGCCTGCTGCCGTACATGCACTCGGAGCCGAAGGCCGGCTGGGACTCGTGGGTCAACGCGGCCTACATGGACGGCGTCAGCCTGTCGGCCGCCGGCTTCTACCACGGGGCGGGCATCCACATGGACGCCGCCACCATGCAGGGCCGGCCCTACAATTATTACACGTTTGGCGCCGCGTGCAGCGAAGTAGAAATCGACCTGCTTACCGGAGATCACGTGACTCGCCGGTCGGACATTGTCATGGACCTCGGCGCCAGTCTGAACCCGGCTGTTGACATCGGCCAGATCGAGGGCGCCTTCGTGCAGGGCATGGGGCTGTACACCCTGGAGGAGCAGCGCTTCTCCCCAGCGGGCGAGCTGCTCACCAAGGGCCCGGGCGCCTACAAGATTCCCGGATTCGGCGACATCCCGGAAGAGTTCAACGTGCAGCTGTTGCGCGGCAGCCTGTGCAAATTCCCCAGGGCCGTGTACTCCTCCAAGGGCGTGGGGGAGCCGCCCATCTGTCTGGCCGCCTCCGTCTTCATGGCGATCCGGGACGCTGTG
Source organism: Macrostomum lignano (assembly GCA_002269645.1). NCBI lineage: Eukaryota > Metazoa > Platyhelminthes > Macrostomidae > Macrostomum > Macrostomum lignano. The sequence continues at coordinate 423,226 of NIVC01000142.1, forward strand.
GCGGCAGCCAGGAGGCAGCACCAGGGCGAAGACAGCGATGCTGGCGGGTCCGGGTTCCGGTTCGATGCACCCGCCACCAGCGAGCGAATCCGGCTGGGCTGCGCAGATGACATTGCTGTCAGGGTGAGGAACTGGGTGCTGTCAGGGTGAGGAACTGGGTGCTGTCAGGGTGAGGAACTGGGTGCTGTCAGGGTGAGGAACTGGGTGCTGTCAGGGTGAGGAACTGGGTGCTGTCAGGGTGAGGAACTGGGTGCTGTCAGGGTGAGGAACTGGGTGCTGTCAGGGTGAGGAACTGGGTGCTGTCAGGGTGAGGAACTGGGTGCTGTCAGGGTGAGGAACTGGGTGCTGTCAGGGTGAGGAACTGGGTGCTGACAGTTGCTGTCAAGGACAGCCAGTGTCAGGCTAAAGAGAAGTGATGCATGTATTCATAATTGTTTTTACTTGTTCCAATTTCAGCACGCCAAGTGCTCCGTTCTGCCCGAGAACGCTGTGCCATGGGAGCTGAAGTTGGGTCACTGAAGTCACTGAAGTTGCGGCCTGTTTTTGTTGCCATGTAGTTTTCATGATGTAATCATTTTTAGACTTAACAGACCAAGCAAAAATCGCTCTTAGTAAGAGGTCGAAACATTATTGAAGGCGTGATTTCGGTTCAAAAAGGATTGATGGTGTAAGTAGGCGCCCATTCCATTCCGTTCTTATCAGTCTTGAGAATATGAAGGCAAACTGGGCCTTCAATGAAAGTTCAAGTATATACTCGTATTTTAACTAGTAGTATGAAGTGCGCATTGATTTGCTCTAAACCTGTTAAATCATTGTAGCTTACACATTGATTTTAGCGAATCAGTTCAATCATGAAGTTTACAAGAATAACATTCTGATTTCAACTATTCGAAATGTAACCGATCGATTAAAAACTTTGAGAATTAAGGATTTTTCTTTCAATTTGACGAAGTCCTTATAGGATTTGATAGATACCGTTGTCATTATTCCTGCAGCTCATGCAGTGTCTGTCTGAAATGACTGTCACAATTTCTGCAGCTCATGCAGTGTCTGTCTGAAATGACTGTCACAATTTCTGCAGCTCATGCAGTTTCTGTCTGAAATGACTGTCATTATTCCTGCAGCTCATGCAGTTTCTGTCTGAAATGACTGTCATTATTCCTGCAGCTCATGCAGTTTCTGTCTGAAATGACTGTCATTATTCCTGTAGCGTGGCAGCAGACAGGAGGCAGAAGAAATGCAGCAAGTTCAAAGCAATCAGCCATATCTAGAAAATTTCATAGGCGATTCCATCTGAACTGGGCGACCACCCAGAGGCGCTCGGCTGTCCCATGCGGTCTCGCCTCAGGAAATTCGGAAAGCCTATTATTATAACAAGGCAAATGATGTGCAATAATTGCTTTTCGCTATCGTGACTGCCATCACGGACAGCTGAAGCAACAAGGCCGCTGCACTCGCAGAGTCTGCTACAAATTTTGCTGCGAACCGCCGGTTTTTGCTACAAGAAAAGGTTTTGCACAGCCCTGAATAGGGTTTGGCCATAGACAAGTTCGGTCCAGCTGCTCCTGCACTGAAGAGACAGGGGAGTAGCTGGAGTTTCTTTGCCAGTCTCCGGCAGCAGTTCATGGAAAAAGCAGCTTTGATAAACCTGTGAGCGCAGCCCGGGCACACCAAGTACTGGCTTCAGAAATCCAGAAAGTTTGCGGTCCTTCTACTTGTCCGTGGGTGCAATTCACTTCGTTGATGGATTTGCATCAGTCATCGTCATTGATTTGATTCCCACAGTTGAATTTCCTGGATGCGAAAAACTTCCTCTGCTGCGTTTCCGGTATCTTTTTATTGCTCTGGAAACTCGAGGAATGCAAGAGCGAGGAAAGTGCTTTTATCCCAAATTATTGCCTCAAGACTGAGGGCGGCTCCATCACCTCCATCAGGTTTGGCAAGCTGGGAGCTGGGAGGCGCAGCGCATACAAGCTATGGGGAATCCGGCAGTCACTTAGCAGTTCGGGCGGGCATTTAGGCCCAGGCGCATTACACAGCTAAGCTTGAATGGGCCAGGCTAGCTGGTGTCCATATTTCTACTGCTCCAACAAAATCCGATGCGGTAGGGCTTGGCGAGAAGCGGACAGGGGGGGGGGGCACAGAACGGCTGCGGTAGGCGGTGCCGCATGGGGTCCTGGGCTCGCCTCGCGGGGGCCTCCTGTATCGCTTTCTTTCTATCTGGGCTATCTGTCTGTCTGTCTGGCATCGCAGCCGTCCCAGTCCCCGGGGTCGAGCTGGGGGTGGGGGCGGGGCGATCGCCGCGGGTGCCCCCAGAAAATAAAGAGGGAAAACAAGAAGACAGAAGGAGAGAAAGAGAAAAAAGGGTCAGCTTTGGCGGCCGGAGCAGAAAGAAGACCAGCAAGAAGCTGAACGAGCGAGCGAGCAAACTCGAACAAAGGAGACTCATTCTCAGCATGCGGCCATTGAAGAATCCTCGGCTGCTGCTCCTGCTATTGCTGCTGCTGCTGCTGACTGGCTGTCAATCCGGCAGTGATGAATGCCAGAAGCAGCAGCAGCGGCAGCAGAAACGGCCCCGCCGGTGGCACCCCATCGAGTTCTCGCCCTGCCCGCAGCCGAGCCAGCCGACTGTGCAGCTGCTGCAGCTGGCCACGCGACCCTCGCCGCTGCGCCTCTACGCCGATGGCAGCGCGTCCCGGCTGCGGATTCGCTACCGGCTGCGCCTGCTCGAGGACCTGCCGGCGTCCGACGGCCCCGTCGGCATTCAGCTCCGCCTGGCGCCGGTGCTCCGCCAGCCGGTCGCCTGCCCGCTGCTGTCCCTGGCTGGCCGGCTGCTGGCCCGCCTGCTGCTGCTGCCTTCGGGCAGCGGCAACTCCAGCGACGGCAGCAGTCTGCACCTGCCGGATCTGTGCGCCCTGTCGCGCCTGTCCGTCAGTCACGTGATCAGCCCTAAACGGCATCGTCGATTCTGTCGTCGTCGACGACGCCAGCTGGTGCCGCGGCTGCACGACGTACCGATTCCGTGCCTGTGCAGCCTGCGGCGGGGTGTGTACCGGCAGCGGGCCCTGCCAGTGTACCCTGCCCTGCCCGGCCTGCTGAGCAAGTTCGGTGTCAGTCCCGACTGCATCAGCGGCGGCTACCAGGCGCAGCTGACGATGACGCAACGGTTGCTGGGCAAAAATGAGACTACGGCAGGCGGGGCGTTGCGCAATTTGGCCTGCTACAATATCCGGTTCCGGCTGCGGGTGCGGGATAAGCACTGAGGGAGCCCTCACGACTCAGGACTGAGCAAGTTGGAAAACTGGACTCATGATTGAAACAGTGCGTGAATGAATGGGTGAACAGGTGACTGGGTAAATGAATGAGTGAACAGGTGACTGGATGAATGAATGAGTGAACAGGTGACTTGGGTGAATGAATGAGTGAACAGGTGACTGGGTGAATGAATGAGTGAACAGGTGACTGGATGAATGAATGAGTGAACAGGTGACTGGGTGAATGAATGAGTGAACAGGTGACTGGGTGAATGAATGAGTGAACAGGTGACTGGATGAATGAATGAGTGAACAGGTGACTGGGTGAATGAATGAGTGAACAGGTGACTGGGTGAATGAATGAGTGAACAGGTGACTGGGTAAATGAATGAGTGAACAGGTGACTGGGTAAATGAATGAGTGAACAGGTGACTGGGTGAATGAATGAGTGAACAGGTGACTTGGGTGAATAAATGAGTGAACAGGTGACTTAGGTGAATGAATGAGTGAACAGGTGACTGGGTGAATGAATGAGTGAACAGGTGACTTGGGTGAATGAATGAGTGAACAGGTGACTGGGTGAATGAATGAGTGAACAGGTGACTGGGTGAATGAATGAGTGAACAGGTGACTGGGTAAATGAATGAGTGAACAGGTGACTGGGTAAATGAATGAGTGAACAGGTGACTGGGTGAATGAATGAGTGAACAGGTGACTTGGGTGAATAAATGAGTGAACAGGTGACTTAGGTGAATGAATGAGTGAACAGGTGACTGGGTGAATGAATGAGTGAACAGGTGACTTGGGTGAATGAATGAGTGAACAGGTGACTTGGGTGAATGAATGAGTGAACAGGTGACTGGGTGAATGAATGAGTGAACAGGTGACTGGGTGAATGAATGAGTGAACAGGTGACTGGGTGAATGAATGAGTGAACAGGTGACTTGGGTGAATAAATGAGTGAACAGGTGACTTAGGTGAATGAATGAGTGAACAGGTGACTGGGTGAATGAATGAGGAGACTCAGCTCGTCACTCATTGACCCGGACCTGAACTTGCTCTCATCTTCAATCCTGCAGAATTACCTCAGTAAAGCTGGCTAGCTCATGCTAACAATATGCTTTTCATCAATAAATATGTAATTATCATTTGAATGCCTATAGAAGCTGGTTAGAAGCACTAATAACTTTTCTGGGTCAATTTTGCCAGCCTATATCAACAATGCTTTTCTGTATCCCGGATGTGTTTTGTACAGCCCTTCATGCTCACAGTTGTGCAGTGCTGTCAGCTGTCCCTGATTTGTTTAATTCGATCATGAATTAAATAAATATACGATTGTAATTCTCTAATGGCTTGACAAAGTTGCAGTTTAATCAGTTTTAATTGAAGCTTGCTGTGTCAGACTTGAACTGCTTTTTTCAGGAAATAATTGAGTTGCCAAAACACCAATGGTAACTGTGTACAAGCGCCATTAGGGTTAGTGTATAAGCGCCATTAGGGTTACTGTATAAGCGCCATTGGGTTTAGTGCATAAGCGCCATTAGGGTTACTGTATAAGCGCCATTAGGTTTAGTGCATAAGCGCCATTAGGGTTACTGTATAAGCGCCATTAGGGTTACTGTATAAGCGCCATTAGGGTTACTGTATAAGCGCCATTAGGGTTACTGTATAAGCGCCATTGGGTTTAGTGCATAAGCGCCATTAGGGTTACTGTATAAGCGCCATTAGGGTTACTGTATAAGCGCCATTAGGGTTACTGTATAAGCGCCATTGGGTTTAGTGTATAAGCGCTATTAGGGTTACTGTATAAGCGCCATTAGGGTTACTGTATAAGCGCCATTGGGTTTAGTGCATAAGCGCCATTAGGGTTACTGTATAAGCGCCATTAGGGTTACTGTATAAGCGCCATTAGGGTTACTGTATAAGCGCCATTAGGGTTAGTGAATAAGCGCCATTATGTATGAGTGTTTCAATGTTTGTATGAATCTGGAGTGGTGTTACTGTCCAATCTATAGTGTCTAATTTTCATTTTTAGAATACTAGTTATATTAAAAATGGTAAACAACTTACTTTTAAGTAGTATAGGCTGAGCAAGTATGCCAAAACAGTTCGGGTTATTAAGAGCCTATATATGATTTCAAATTTGGCTATAAATTTTTTTGCTTTTCAAATGACATTAACTGTTAGTAACATTGTGCACAGTAGCTACAGAAATCCAGAAGGCAAGATATTGTAAATTAAATTTCTAAAATATTTATATTTGCTTAGAACTTTCGTTAGTTGATACGAGCGCAGCCTCAAGTGAAAATCACACGACCCATACTCAGCAACATTGAAAAGTCGCCATTCTATATGCCAGTGAGCAATTTCTCTTGGACTGTTCTGAAATTGTGTGAAAACTGATCGGGGTGGCTTTAATCAGTCCAACCCTCGCACACCGCTCCCTTCACTTCATTCCTCAACTCAAGTGTGCCGTGGCGTAGCAAAGTTGCGTCACTCGCCAAGATTGAGAGACTGTACTTGCACTTTCAAAAGTGGCAACCACAGACGGAATCTTCTGTGATGGCGACTTTCGATGTTGTTGAATAATATATTTTCGAACGTTGCTTCTTTCAACTTCAGCTATCCAAGGCCTCGAGTTTATACCAGAATACGTCTCTACCTACCAGTTTCCTACTTGAAGGCATTAAAAGAATGATATTAGCAAAAGTACGGGGCGTACTCTGGCCTAGACGTTACATTTGTTGAAACTTGGCAGTATAACAGAAATAACGCTCGTTGAAGAACCGGTTCTCCATCTAGTATTCGGATTCTTAAGACTGGAATGCGAGCATGACGAAATATGCAAAATATAGCTGTACCTTTCTTGGTGAAGTTGCCTTGCTATGACAAACAATGGACTGCTGCACTCTCAGGCCCAAGGAGTCCTTTAGACAGAGTCTGGATTGACAATCAATGGTTTGAATAGGGAGTAATATACGACCTTTGCTGCAACTTTGAGAAATGTAAGAGAAGAGGGAGCGTCATTTCATACGGTATTAATTAACATTATTGTACCCTCGTAGGTGTGCCAAAATTCAGATTTCCAAACTAGATATCTAACTTGAGTTGTCCTTGGTAGAACCAGTTGCTTCTGCCAGTCCACTTGAGCTTCTATCTAGAGAACAACAATGAGTGCGCAGGTTTCAATTGCAATGGTGTACGCAATAAAATGTACACCAAAGCCGAGCCCTTGTCACTGTGCTTAAAAGTGATAAAAACCAACAGCTTGCCCGGGCCAACGCCGCCAGAACAGTTCCACGGCAAATCCGGGGGGTTCCGGGGGAAAATCCGGGGAGACAGAAACAGCCGCGGATTTGCCTTGAGTGGGCCGCGGATTTGACGCGGAAATTATGGAAAAAAATTAATATTGCCTACGAATGCAGGGCCCACTCAGAATGCCAGCTCCCTCGCTAATTGCAACTCAAGCAGCTCCGCAATGCCGCAGATTCAAATCTTCATCATTTTCCTAGCCTCGTTCAGCGCCGTTCCTGTTCAGCAAGCCGAGATCAGCTGTCCGACAGGCCAGTACCCGGACATGTTCGTCTGCATCTGCGTCCACTGTCCGACTGACTGTCTGACCATCGAGGACAAAAATTCAAGCTCCACCGCGATGCTGTTGAGAAGCTTCTGCGCCGAGTTGCGAGCCTGCGGCTACTGCCTGACGGCCAGAGATCGGGCTGAGGGGCTGCAGGGGTCAGCAACTGCCGCTGGATGCGGTTGGAGACGTCGGCACTCGAAGACGTCGTTGGATGCAACCGCTGATGCCGATGCTGCTGACGTGTCGTTGGTCAAGAAAGTGACGATGTGGAAAGTCCTATGCGCGATCAGCCTGGCTACCTCAGCCGGAGCCGTTGCTGCTCTGGTCCTGCTGGTCATTGTGCAGCGGCGCAGATGGCGGCAGCTTCCGGTGGATGACAAGGACGCCCAGCTGCCTCACCATGCCAGCAAGCAGCTTCTAGTAGTTTGATAAATTACTCTGCGAAAAACATACTCATTCATTGTTCATGCTTTCATTGTTAAAACTGCATTAAAATTGCCATTTTGTATTAAAGCTTCTTGATCTCCGTTTTTTTCTAATTTTACATATCCGCTGTCTACTCTGCAGTATCCGCTTTCTACTGTTCAGTAGCTACTGTCTACTCTTCAGTATCCACTGTCTAGTCTGCAGTATCCACTGTCTACTCTGCAGTATCCGCTGTCTACTCTGCAGTATCCGCTGTCTACTGTTCAGTAGCTACTGTCTACTCTTCAGTATCCACTGTCTACTCTTCAGTATCCGCTGTCTACTCTGCAGTATCCATTGTCTACTCTGCAGCATCTATTGTCTACTCTGCAGTATCCACTGTCTACTCTTCAGTACGAGTATCCACTGTCTACTCTGCAGTATCCACTGTCTACTCTGCAGTATCCATTATCTACTCTGCAGTATCCACTGTCTACTCTGCAGTATCCGCTGTCTACTCTGCAGCATTTATTGTCTACTCTGCAGTATCCATTGTCTACTCTGCAGTATCCGTTGTCTACTGTTCAGTAGCTACTGTCTACTCTTCAGTATCCACTGTCTACTCTTCAGTATCCGCTGTCTACTCTGCAGTATCCATTGTCTACTCTGCAGCATCTATTGTCTACTCTGCAGTATCCACTGTCTACTCTTCAGTATCCACTGTCTACTCTGCAGTATCCACTGTCTACTCTGCAGTATCCATTGTCTACTCTGCAGTATCCATTGTCTACTCTGCAGCATCCACTGTCTACTCTTCAGTATCCACTGTCTACTCTGCAGTATCCACTGTCTACTCTGCAGTATCCATTGTCTACTCTGCAGTATCCATTGTCTACTCTGCAGCATCTATTGTCTACTCTGCAGTATCCACTGTCTACTCTGCAGTATCCACTGTCTACTCTGCAGTATCCATTGTCTACTCTGCAGTATCCATTGTCTACTCTGCAGCATCTATTGTCTACTCTGCAGTATCCACTGTCTACTCTGCAGTATCCACTGTCTACTCTTCAGTATCCATTGTCTACTCTGCAGTATCCACTGTCTACTCTGCAGTATCCACTGTCTACTCTGCAGCATCTATTGTCTACTCTGCAGTATCCATTATCTACTCTGCAGTATCCACTGTCTACTCTTCAGTATCCACTGTCTACTCTGCAGTATCCACTGTCTACTCTGCAGTATCCACTGTCTACTCTGCAGTATCCGCTGTCTACTATGCAGTACCTACTGTCTACTATGCAGTACCTCTCTTCAGCATCTTTACTGTCTACTCTTCAGTATCAGCTGTCTACTCTTCAGTAGCCGCTATCTACTATTTTTTATCCTTTCATTTCCGCTATCTCGTCACAGTCGGAATGATTGTTACAATAATAACGTCAGCCTTCAATTTGTTTGTCACCTGTCAATTATATATTTAGCATAAGGAAATAGCGGTGTGTACTTTCGAATCGAGCACTTTTGTTATAACTTATAAGTTTGCTGATTGAATTACAAGCACATATCGCTGTGCACTTGAACTAATACGTACATGGTCTCGAGTTAATGTTTTGATTTCGATAAATTAACATGCAAATTTTGGTCACGGGTCATATAGTCAGTCTTTCTGAGGCCTTCGAAAAGAAACCGGCAGTTTCGAGAATTACGTTGGCTGCTAATTAGCAAATATTGCCTGTAGTTATGCGCATTCCCTTTCCTCATCAGGTTGCTCCTCTGTTGTAGATTAGCGATGAACGCAGGGTTAAAAATACAGTAGTAACCGATTGTTTTTGCTGAAAAAACACGTCACACCGACCCAACTTGCATAAAAAAATGTCAGCGGAAGGTGAAATTCAGCATTGGCACTGTTGTAAACAGCATTGGAGTGACCCTGGCTGGCTAGAGAAGAGTGAGAGAGAGAGAGAGAGAGAGAGAGAGAGAGAGAGAGAGAGAGAGAGGTAGAGAGAGAGAGAAGAGAGGTCACGGCGTGTTTAAAAAAATCAAAGACTTAATTAATTTAATATGGGCTACCGGTTTCGAGCCTCTGGGCTCTTCGTCAGGCCAAAAAATCTGTGTGTCATGCAATTCAAGTTGGTCTTTTAAGTATTATTTTTCTTAGTCTGATAGAATTGATGAGTAGTTGTACATATGAAGGATGTACATTTAAAACCCTGTTTTGCCTAGCTCTAACTTGTCCCAGAGGCTTTCCACCATTCATTTTAAACGACAGTATATTTGTTATAAAAAATTGTTATTTCGAAGTACTATACGATATGCGATACTATACGATTAGATGAAATGCCGGTATTGGGGGTAGGAGCATAAAAATCAATATTGAGCGTACAATTAAGCAGTTTGAATGAAATAAAATAAAATAAATGACACGTGAATAAATATTGTACTTTAATAGGGTGAAAATAGCGCATTGGTTAAAATGATTAAATGTTTCCTGGCTGAGACTTGAACTTATTGGGAGCCAGGAGGCTCTGTAAGTTACGTTGCCGTGTAAAAGCGGGCAGTATGCGGGAGCCTGGTTTATTTTGTAGCTTATCAAAGTTTTTAGCAATCTCGTTGGCAAGCCAGACCGTAGATGGGTGAAAAGGAAGGACCATTGGGATGGGTCGGAGAAGATGATTGTCGACCCTGATGTTCGTACCTGGCGGTTTGTCAGTCCCTAGTTTTTTAATCCAGATTTCTTCCCTTAGTTCGATTTTGTTGTTATTAAGAACTTGTTCGATAGCAATGGAGACAAAGTTTGCAATTGAGTGATTGGGGTGAGAAAGTGCTCTGACCCCGAAGTTACGACTCTCCTGTTAATATTTGACCTGTGCTGGTTCATTCTATCTCTCATTGTTCTTCTAGTCATCCCTACATAGAAGATTTTCCCAGGGTGGCACTGGTTGCAGGAGATGCCATAGATGATGTTCTTGGAGCCACAGGACAGGCTCTGAGAGATTAAAAAACCAGAAGCCGGTTGCAGTCCCTGGGCGGAGAGAGCAGGCGGTGAGTGGGTGCAGCATTTGCAACGGGATGACCCACAGGGATGGAACCCTTTGGGAAGCAGACCCAGATTGGTCGTTGGTCCTGCAGTCCAGTTCATAAGTATGAGGACCTCCTTTTTGCAGTTTCTAAGAAAAATCTTCGAGTAGCCTAATTGCTTGAGTTCCGATTTTAAAGAATTGAAAGCACGGTTGAAAGACTTGTAGTCATCACAGATTCGAGCGTACCGAAGGACTTGGGATTTTACTACCCCCTTGAAGGTGTGTGACGGATGGAAGGACTGTCGGTGCAACAATCTATGAGTGTCTGTTTCTTTTGAAAACAGTTGTGTTGTGAAGCGGTTTTCAGCTTTCCTGATGGTCATGTCAAGGAAACTGACCTCAGTTGATGAGGAGCTGACGGTGAGTTTGATGTTGGGGTTGATTGAATTTAGGTGTACAACAAATTCTGTCAGAGTTTCAGCCGGGTGGTCCCAGTGAATGAAGATATCATCTATGTACCTAAAATAGATGTTCGGCTTATAAAGAGCAGTTCTCAAGGCAGTTTCCTCCCAGAGGCTCATGAAGAGACAGGCATAGCTGGGCGCAAATATGCGCCCCATGGCTGTGCCTCTAAGTTGTAGGAAAATCATTTTGTCAAATTCAAAGTCATTCCTGTACAAACACAATTCCAGTAGCTTTATTATTTCAGCATCCGGTCTAATGGGATCCGGGTATCGGTTAAAGAATTCCTGGATCGCTGCAATGCCCTGATCTATTGGGATCATGGAGTACAGACTCTGGACATCACAGGTTGCCAGAGTCGAACCTTCCGTGCAGCTTTTATCCATAAGGTGTGCCTTGAAGTCATAGGAGTCCTTAATGAAAGTGGGTTGCGCTTGGGCAATCGGTTTAAGAAAGAAGTCTATGTACTTTTCTGCCCCAATTGCTTCAGAACTACATCCGCTCACAATAGGTCTGCCTGCTGGGACCCGAAAGGGGATCAGCCAGGTGGCCGGGTCCTTGTGAATTTTTGGGAGCAGGTAGAAATGCCGGGGACGGAAGTTCTCTCCGGGACAAAGAAATGCACACTGTTTCTTAGATATGAACTTTCTGTTACATAAATTGAGGAAGATCCCCCTAAAGTGAGAGTGAGAGAGAGAGAGAGAGAGAGAGAGAGAGAGAGAGAGAGAGAGAGAGAGAGAGAGAGAGAGAGAAAGAGAGAGAGAGTAGAAAACAAACCGCATTTGCCTAGAGCGATCTGGTCACAGAAGCACAATGAGCTGCCCAATGCCAGAGCAAAGGGCTATTTAAGTTCAGCTTGAGCAGGTCTTGCAACAACTCTCTCTCTCTCTCTCTGTCTCGCTGCTGCGCGCTTGTTTATCTGCTTTGATCCTCAAGCCAAAGCAGCAAACAGAAATGGCCAAGTGCTGCCAGTTGATGCCCTGCTTTCCGCTCCGAGTGATCCGAGCATTCTCAGCCAAGGACCGCAGCCTGTACTGCCTGTTCCACGTGCTGCTCTGGTGCGGCCTGGTCGCCTTCTTTGCCTGTCTGTCGCTGTACGCAGTCGAGCGTGAGTACGTGTACTTCATCGTGCCGCTGCCCAGCATCTTTCTCATGTTCGCCGGCCTGTTCGGCTTCCGCTGGCTGGCCATTCGCAATAATGACAAATTCGAGCTGCACCATCGGCGACGGGGGCATCGACGCGGCGTCGCTGGCGACGATGGCGAGTCCGGCTCGGTGCCGCACGGCAGCTTCCCGCCGCCGCCGCCGCTGTACGCGCTGGAGTACGACGGGCCAGTTTTCACCATCTACGGGGTGCTGGTGCCGCCGCCGACTTACGAGGAGGTGCAGGAGGTTGCGGCTGCGGCTGCTGCATCCGCCGCTGATCAGCCTCATCCGCCGGCAGCACTAGCTAGCACCGAGGAAACTCCAATCACGAAAGCTTTGACAACTTAGGAAGAAACGCTGAAAAAGACGCTTATAAACCCGCAGTCGAACTGGTACTTCAACAAGCATTTAATGTGATCGCGTCTCAGTATAAGCCAGTTGATTGTTAAATTCTTTTTTTTTGAAAAATTCGATCAGTAAATTTCTATTCCGGTTTCTGGATGCTCAAGACGTTCTCATAAGCATGATTCGCGGTGCACATATTCGCCCATGTTCTCGATGTTTATTTTATTTTCCATTTTTATAGGCCCAAGTATTCAATAGTGCTTGCTTTGTAAGACCTAACGGCCAATAAGCATTATTACTCATGATCAGAATCTCTTTCGCTTACAAAAGTTTTTCTTAATCCACCTGAGCTTCTGCATTTTCTGTAACCCTTTTCATTTATGATTGTAATTAACTACCGATTCATCGCAGGGTGCCAATTTAAGGTTTCATTGACTTTTCTGGCACTTTTGTCACTGTACTAAAAATTATAGCGAATACTACGTTTTCTGTGATGCGTGTATAGTAATACATAGAGGTGATTACAACTAGGTAAACAGGGAGTGCAAGCCCTTCGTGCGGATTGGTGCACACGGGAAAGTGAGATCTTAGACAGAAAATACGTGAAAGTCCTAAATTTTCGATTAAAGGAACAACTACACGACTTGCATAGAAAAGACGACTTAACGTGCATTACAGGCGCGTCGCCACAGAGGGGGATAGGGGGGGGGCATGTCCCGCTCAGTAAAAGCTCTCTCTCTCAAAAACACGACTCTCAAAAAATGGAAATGTAGGAATTTAGTCATTTACATGCACATGTTGAATTCTTGGTTCTTGGAATTCTTCCCAACCATAAAATCCATGGCGACGCCCCTGCACATATAAGTAGGTCTTACAGTACAGGTGGGGCGGTGGGGGTAGACAGGTGGGGCGGTGGGGGTAGACAGGTGGGGCGGTGGGGGTAGACAGGTGGGGCGGTGGGGGTAGACAGGTGGGGCGGTGGGGTAGACAGGTGGGGCGGTGGGGGTAGACAGGTGGGGCGGTGGGGGTAGACAGGTGGGGCGGTGGGGTAGACAGGTGGGGCGGTGGGGGTAGACAGGTGGGGCGGTGGGGGTAGACAGGTGGGGCGGTGGGGTAGACAGGTGGGGCGGTGGGGGTAGACGTGTTTGACTCTCGAGCCACGATCCCAAGCCATTTTTCCTCCCGTCGAACTACCAATGCCATGCAAGGAGAGAATTCACCCAGACATTTTTGCTGCGCTGGAACAAAGCAACGCAGGCACACGAAATTCAATAATTTTTTTCTTGCACACCATCTAAAGCAATAATCAATTTCAAGTCGCCATCCCTCCGGACCGTCCAGATATTCAATAATTCCGCCAGAAGGTCAAATTTCAGCGCTAGTGGTATTGGATACCAATCAGCCCTGCGCCTTAGGAGGCCAAGCCTCCAAATTTCATCAGCACGTCGACCACGCGTGTTTGCATCAGCTCTGACTTGGTTAGTCAAAGTCACCCAGCATTCACCCAGGCGGAGCTTCTGTACCTTCAACAGGTGGCATCAGGTGACTACATGTATGATGAACATTCACTCCATTGCGAATTTCTCTGATGTTTCTGATAAAGCCTCGATCACAGAATACTGTACAAGCCTCAACTGCTGGGTATCCTCAACTTAGTCTCTCAAGCATTCGGTCATCATCCAGACGCCGTCGTCGGCTCCTTCAACAGCCGTGACACCAGGTGACTATGGACACCCTGTTGAATCTGTGTTGGATTTTTTATCAAGCCTCGTCATAAAATACTATACAATTTTCTAAACGAAAAGCGTAATGTATTTTTTCTGTAAAACACGCAGCTGCCTCCCAAAATTTTCCAAGAAACGTACGTGTAGTTTCCAGCCTGTCTGTACTTGAGTAGTCCTTCTTTGTGTCCTTGAGCAAGACAATTAAGTCGGCGCTTCAGTTCATCCAGCTGTAAAATATATAGCTACATGTACAAGCATTAGCAGGGGTATTGAGGGTGTTATTTACTATCCCATAAGCTTAGGGGTTGTGGCCTGTTAGTTAGAGCGTACGATTGAAATTATATAAATCGATTCGATTGAAAAGTATATTCGATTCGATTATTCGATTAGAACTAAAACAGTTTGTACGTGTCCTTGGGCAAGTCACTTAACTCTGCATTGCTTCAGTTCACACAACTGGAAAATCGGTACCAGCATTAGCTGGTGTAATTGAGGTTGTTGTGACGATTATGACGACACAGTCCCAGGATCAAATGACGAAGACGAATAACGGAGGCAATTTGTGTAGCGGTAGCACTCATACAATGGCGTGCGATGGCGATTATTTATTATGGTTAAATAGGCTCGCTCGCTATAGATTCCAGTCGGCAATAAAGAGACTGGGCCTGATTGGAAGCTGAATCCGTAACTATGGTAAAGTTACGTAACGTAACTTTGGGCACTGCGGCAGGCAACAATAATGGTGATGGATAGCTAAATAGGCTACGGGCGATGGAGTGGCGATGATATGATGGCAATGAGATAGGATAGAGGCAGCACTCTCTCTGGCTTGAACTTGGCAGTGGCGTGGCTTGAACTTGGGCGGAGTGAACTTGGCGGAGTGAACTTGGCGGAGTGAACTTGGCGGAGTGAACTTGGGCGGAGTGAACTTGGCGAAGTGAACTTGGCGAAGTGAACTTGGCGGAGTGAACTTGGGCGGAGTGAACTTGGCGGAGTGAACTTGGGCGGAGTGAACTTGGTGGAGTGAACTTGGCGGAGTGAACTTGGTGGAGTGAACTTGGTGGAGTGAACTTGGCGGAGTGAACTTGGGCGGAGTGAACTTGGCGAAGTGAACTTGGCGGAGTGAACTTGGGCGGAGTGAACTTGGCGGAGTGAACTTGGCGGAATGAACTTGGCGGAGTGAACTTGGCGGAGTGAACTTGGGCGGAGTGAACTTGGCGGAGTGAACTTGGCGGAGTGAACTTGGCGGAGTGAACTTGGCGGAGTGAACTTGGCGGAGTGAACTTGGCAGAGTGAACTTGGCCGAGGCGGAGAGAGAGAGAGCGCGGGCCGGAAAACAAAAGAGGGTCAACCCCGGGCGCCCCAGCCAGACAGGACTGTGTGACGTTGTCAGTTGAGGTGGCCCCGACAAGGGCCGTTTTAGCGAAAGCAGTGCCATATAATGTCTGTTTTCAAGTTGGTTTTCAAGCCGGCCAATAGGAAAGTTGCGCATATTTTATGTTAAGTCCGGATTATGCTTTGTTGTGCGCCCACCCCAACCCGCTCGTTAACATGTAAGTCCTGTCTAGCTGGCGCGCCCGGGGTTGGCTTGTTTCTTGGTTCTTGTTTTGTTCTTGTTTACCGACCGGCGCTCTCTCTCTCCCCGCCTCGGCCAAGTTCACCCCGGCAAATTCAAGCCACGCCACTGCCCCGAGTGGGGATCACGCCACACTTCCACCGCCGCCACTTCGCGGCACTTCTCCATAGTTCTACACCATTGCCATCATTCCTTCGCCACTTATCGCCGTAGCCTATAGCTATCCATTACCATTATTGTTGCCTGCCGCAGTGCCCAAAGTATCATAGTTCGGATTCAGCGCCAAATCAGGCCCAGTCCCACTATTACATTGCCGACTGGGATCTATAGCGAGCGAGTCTATCTAACCATAATAAATAATCGATAACATAACAACTACATGTAAGCCTGAGTGCTACCGCTACTACACAAATCGCCTCCGTTATTCGTCTTCGTCATTTGACCGTGTCGTCCTTAATCGTCACAAATGATTAACGAGCGGGCTGGGGGTGGGCGCACAAGGAAAGCTTAATTTTAGGCTAGCATAAAATATGCGCGGCCTTCCTATTGGCCGACGAGAATTAAATGCCTGCATTGCCTCCCCTATGCTTAGTAAGTCTTAATAAAGAGATTTACCCGATCAAACGTTTGGATAGTAACTGCATACCAAATGCATATTTGGGGGGGGTGGGCAAATTGCAGACAGAATCTAGCTGCCAAAATGCTCTGCAGGAAAAAAGCATTGCGGGCAAATCTCCGCGGGAAAAGCTCGGCTGGCAAATCTCGACGGGCAAATCTCCTGCGGGCAAATCTCGGAGGGAATTTCGTCTGGGGGAAATTCTCATGGACCCAAAGATTCCATAGATTCCCAAAAGGACGTCCTTGCAGGATCCCCACTAAATTGCATGCGGCAAATGATCCTTGTAAAGACAGACTGTCGGTAAGCAGAATTTGCAATTGAAGGAGAAGGTTCAGTCCAATACTTGAATGAAAAGTTTTAATCGTTTTTAGATGTTTCTTCTTTAAAATATAGCATTTTTAAATTTTTATATGGTTAGCCTATGCCACAAAAATTGTTACACTGAGTGTTTGTTTTGTTGGACCATTTTGAACGGACGACTTGAATTTAATTTCACCCACGTGCACGTCGTAACGTAATTCTGACGTTGTCGTTCTCAAGACCTCAAGTGCTAGTGCTAGTGCTAGTGCCAGCTTAGGTAGGTGTAGCAGCTAGCTTAGGTAGGTCTAGTATAGATATGCTTCTATAGCTACTCCAAATCCATCAATATTTTGTCCCAATTACTGTTAAAAATGATAATACTTAATAGCACTTGAATACTCCAGAGTTATCTTACAGAGGTTTGCCAAAATGTACAATTTTCTAATAGAGGATAGACCTGTTTATTACATAAATCAAATTGTATAGGCCTACATTCTATGGTTATGCTGCCTATTGTCTTTGGAATGAAATTAAATAACTTCTAAATAGGTTTAATTTTATGGAAGATCATTTTAGAATCAGGAGTGTCCATTCTATTCAATGTCCCTATGAGCAATATGTTAATATATTGGTGCAATAGGCCTATCTGGTCTAGTCTGGATTCTGGATTTTCATTAGCCATGTGACTTAATTTTGACTAAAAATGCAACTTACTTGTGCAATTTACCAAATAAAAAATTGTTAGTTTGCCAAAAAGTAAAAATGTGGCAATAGGGCCTAAATCATCAATTTTTCTGATATCCTTGGTTGGTCTACCATAATTTATACTAGTCCCCCAGGTCTAGCTAGATTAGCTAGTTCTGTTCTGTTCTGCTATTAGGCTTAGTTTTGAATAATGAATGAATAAGCATTAAACCTTATTAGGTATTTGGGTATACTCCTTTCTTATAAGTGAAGTACAATGGGGTTTCTTCCCGGTTAGGCACTTAAGGATTACCTTAAGTCTCGAGCCTCTTCAGAGGGAAGTTCTCTCAAATCTCAGTAGCGTAGGTAGTGCTGCCACCAGTTCCTTCAGGTCTCGGCCTTCGGTGAGGTGAGCTTCCCGTCGGAACGAAATAATGAAGTCAACGAACACAGCACGACGTGCAGATTTGCAGCTCAACGTATAAGGCGTCTCGTCAGCAGCACCTGCCGGGCTTGGATGGTACAGGGAGGGCTGAGTTAGCCTCTCGTAGACTTGGGTTGGTTTGGTCGGGTCTCAGTCGGAGCAATAGGAACAGAATCAATGGGCGCAAAGACTCGGACACTCGGGACTTAGTCACACGCGGACGTAGAACTCGAGGTTGAACAGAAGGAAGACTCCTTGACGGAAACAAGGGGGAGAGGGCTCCTATTTATAGCCGGGAAATTCCCACGCTCCAGACCTCGTGACTTGTTCTATTTTTAGAACTGACGTCACTCGAGAGTCTCAGGCAGGGTACAAGCGCGCGGAAGACCTCGTGACCTGTTCTATTTTTAGAACTGACGTCACTTGAGGGTCCCCGGCAGAGTACACATGGCTGTGACTCAGTTGCTATTTTTAGCAACATGAGTCACTCCTCTCCTTAGAAAAGGGAGGGGTCCGAAAGCATGTGACTCACCCGGTAAACAGGGCCAACGAGTGCAGTAAACATGTTTACTGCACTTTAAGACTCAAAGAACGCAAGAGCTGTCATGTGACTTGCTCACAGGACAGAGGAAAACAGGATGGAAGCGAAACAGAGACAGCCCACAGTCGAGAGACTGAGGGCTGAGAACGGAGACGCAACAGGGCGGAAAGGGACACGGGGGGGCAACAGGCAAACGAAAAAGGGACGGGAAGCTGACCAGCGGCAGACAGCAACCCAAAGGGAGGGCAAGGGAGCGGCTGACAAGGGCGACGCCTAACAATAAACTAGCGGCTCACTACACTCTCCCCGTTCAAATAAAGAGGCGGAGTGAAGGCGGAGCGCGCCTTTATTTAAAAGGTAAACTGCAGAAAATAAAATTTTGATTGGCAAAAAGGTGGTAACTTTGGCAGAATAGCAGAGAAGGGGCTGGGTTAGGCCCATGATTGGAACCCTAAACGCGTGTGCGGGGCGCCTGCCCGCTTGAAGTCAGCGCCTAAATACCGGGTTGCACAAATAACTGCAGCGCCCGTAAAAGGGATGGCAAATACAGGTAAGGGGACAAAAGAAGCCACAGTGGGCTATAAAAGCGCGGCTGGGCGAGGCCGTACTACCGCCCCATACGGTATTAATGGAGTCACACCAAAGCATGAAGGGGGGCGCCAGCCCCATGATACGCAAGAGGCGCCTAAATATGGGGGATGCGGGAGTTCATGCAGAGCCCCGGGGTAAAAGGCAAAAGACTGGCCACAAGGGCACAAATGGTTGATGCCGAAAATGAGCACAAAGGACAAATGCCGCTCATATACGAAGAGGGGACGTAAACGGCGCGACTGCGCAAAAATTCGCACGTGCAGCGCAGGGCTGCTGAGGGCGCTAGCAAAAGGGCGCGACGAAAATTGGAGTCACCTGGGGTTTGTCAGTCCAGGGTTAAAGTTACTCTTGCCGGTCACAGTGGCGCACGAGATCCGGGACCTCCGGCGTCCGACCCGCCATCTGGGCCGCAATTAGCCGGGCGACGACGCGGGCCGTCTCGGGATGCGGCGGACGCCTGAGCGTCGGTGCCGCGAGCTGGGCGGCCTCGTCCATTAGCCGCTGCCGATCCTCATCCGTAAGGGCGCGGAGACAGGCCCATCGCGGCCAGTCCGCGAGGGTTGGCAGTCGGTTCAATTGGGCGGCAGCAGTCAGCTGTTGGGCGATAAAGTACACCGCCTCAATATAGCGGTTAACGGCAGCTTGAACAGCTGGCGAAAGGCCCGGTGGCGACGATCCGTTGTCCTCGGACTCATTGTCTGATGAGTCTGGGTCGCGTGGCTCCGGCGAGTTGGGCGGTGCCGGAGGGACTGCGTTGTTAGTAGGCAGGGCCTGTCGCAGCTCGGTGGTTAGCTCCTGCAGGGTGGTCGCCTCCGAATTGTTGCCGTCAGTCTGGCAGGCGGCCTCTACTCTGCCTGGGGCCACGGGTTCTCCGGCTCGGGAACAGTTGGCAGCCAGACTTGGTCGTCGCGGGGCGGTGAAGCCGGTTCCAGTCGGAGCTCTGGCCCCGATATTCTGCAAAGAAAAACTGAGTTGGGGGCGGGCTGCGCCGACGGTTTGCTGGCGTCATCCGACGACTCTGGCCGGGTGTCCCGAGTTTCGATCTTGGTCGATGTTGGCGTCGGCTGCCGGGGCGCGAGCTGTTGTCGAAGCTCCGCTAGGCCTTCGGCGACGACTTCGGCGGCCGACCCACCGGCCGGTCGGTACTTAGTAGTCGGGCTTAGCCCCGGGGAGTCCGGCTCCGTCAAGTCAATGAAGACGGGCGTCGGCGGTCGGGGACGCTGGCGTCTCGATCCTTGAGCCTGATCAGCCGTCGCTGCGGGCTTAGGTCTCTCGCTGCTGTGGCCCGCGGCCTCTCTAGCCTGATCCTGCTCGACTTGCCAACGGATCTCAGCGATTCCTTGAGAGATTCCGTCGGTCGATGCAGTGGCTGCCAGGCTCGATGATGGGGCGGCCGCAATACGGCGAACAACGGGCGGGTTCTCCGAGGGCGTCCCCTCGGCACCGGCGGTCCGGTTGTGCCCCGGCCGCTGTCGCCTGCGGCGCCTAGGACGTGGCCGGCGTACCTCTAGTGGCGGTGACGGGGCTCTCTCCTCCTGAGGAAGGGTGAGCCGTAGCCGGGGAGGGATTCGGGCAACCTCCCGGTGTTCGCCCGACTCAAATTGGCCGCCGGCTGCCCCAATGGGCGGACCTGCTTCGGCCTCGTGCCGCGAGCGGCGATGGCGATTCTCCGCCGACGGCGTGCGCTCAGTGCGCTTGGCGGTACGGCGAGAGTGCATTTCTGCGCTGAAATGCGTTTCGATTTGTGCGCGGATGCGGGCGGTGCGGCTAACATAAGTCTTAGCCTTAGGATTAATAATCAGCCTTTCAGGCTGCCTACGATTCCTAGCCGGCCTACCGGCATCTACAATTCCTACTGACGCTTCCACCGGAGTGGTGCATAGCGACGGCCCAGGGGTCTGGACCACAGATAAAGCAGCACTGGGGCGGGAGCAGAAACGGGCGGAAAGGAAACGGCAGGCATAGACGCATCAAGAACAGGCTCATGCAAATGACATTCACCATACGGCACTGGCTCACGCCGAAGTGCACTTGCCTGGTTCGCTGGTGTCGTGACCGGTCCACCTCCTGGCTGCACCTCCGGGATCGCCAAAGGCCGGAAGTGCCATCGGAAGGCCGGCCTTGCGTCGTAGCCGTCATCATCATCATCATCGTCGGGGTCGTCCTGGTCGTCCTCGGGAATCGGCGTCAGGGTCGCGGGTCCTGCGCTGTCGGGGACGTCGGGCGGTCGCCGACGCTTCTTCGGTTTGTCGACTTCAGGATCGGAAGTCCTCGTGTAATCGGCGTCAGGCACGAGTAGGAGGTTCCGGCGATGGACGATTAGTTCGTCTCGTCTGGCTCTCGGGTTGGGCAGTCTCCGTCGAATCTTGTAGACGACCTCGCCCTTGGGCTCGACGACTTCGTATAGGGCTTTGCGAGGTCGATGAAACTTCGCCGCCTCATCCGGTTCGAGTACCGGGTTGTTGAGGAAGACCAGATCGCCGGGTTGAAGCTTCTTGGCGGCGGGCAGGTTCGAGTAGTGCTCGTCTCGCAGTTGCTGATGCAGATGCAGGCGCTCCTTGGCTAGCTCGGTCGCCTCGTCCAGGCGACGTTGGAAGTCCTTGACGTAGTCGGGCAGGTCGGCGTACTCAGGCAGCTTCTTCAGCGCGTTGTCGATCGGGAGTCGGAAGTCACGGCCGAACACCAGGTAGTGAGGCGTGAAGCCGGTCACCGGGTGCACGCTGGAGCGGAGAGCCATCAGACAGGCTGGGAGGAAGGTGTCCCAGTCGTTGTGGTTGCGCTCGAGCAAACAGGTGAGGACACTCTTCAGCTGCTTGTTGAGGTTCTCGACTTGTCCATTGGAAGCTGGATTGTACGGTGTTGTTGTCGTATGCCGAATGCCAAACAGGTCGCAGAACTTCTTGAAGGCTGAGCCGGTGAAGTTGGTGCCTTGGTCAGTGTGGATCCAGCATGGTACACCGAACTCGGGGATGAAGCGCTCCTGCAGAAGCTTGATGACTGTTTTGGCTTTCTGGTTTCTCATCGGGTAGGCGAATGGATACTTCGACGTCGCATCGCACAAGGTCAGGATGTAGCGGTTGCCGCTCTTGCTCTTCTGCGCGATTGGTCCTACTACATCACAGTGGATTCTACCCAGAACTTCGCAAACTGGGAAGCTCTGGACCGGAACTCTCTCTCGCCGTCGCGATTTACTTTCAAGGCAAGTGCGGCACTTACTGATGAAGGTCTTGGTAGCACGGGCTAATCCGGGTCTCCAGAACCGTTCTCGTAGCCGCAGTAACGTCTTCGTCTCGCCGAGGTGTCCACACAGTGGCGAACTGTGGAGCTCCTGGAGCACCTGGGCGTCAAGGGCCTCAGGCAGAACAACCTTTGGCGGCTGCTGGCCATCGGACAGGTCAATCAGCAGCAGGCCGTTGTCCTCCTGCAGGTTCTCGTAGTATCCGAGCAGGTTCCGCTGCTCCTTCGTCAGGCGCAACCGGGCGTCGAACTCAGGCTTCGGGGCTTCGTCCTTGACCAGGTTGAGCACGTAGCTGATGGCTCGGTCAGCGCGCTGGGCTTCAACGAACTGTTGGCGAGTCATCGGCAGCTTCAGAAAATCAGTGAGCACAGCGCGGCATGGCTGAGGGGTCCGGATTCCCGCAGTCTCCGCTTTAATGGCTCCAGGTCGATCACACGGCACCGTCTTGTCGGCGTCAGGATTAGGTCGCTCCGAGGGACTTTGTCTCACAACGTCGGCGTACGTCCGTTGATCTCGAATCGAAGTTCTCTTCATCGCTCTCATGACAGAAGATTCCGCAGATGGAGCAGCGCGCATGCCTCCACTGCATAGCACAGGCGACTCTTGGCTGTAGGGCGGGACGCAACACGTGAAGCACGCCTCGTCGCAGGCAGCCGTAGCCGTCGGCTCAGTCGTCGTCAAAATTGGGTGAGTCTTCTCCAGCACTGGGCGGTGTCGCAAAGGGGGACTCGACTTTCCGCACAGGCGATGAGCAGCTGTCTGTCGGCCCGGGGGACAGAGCTTCGACCTTGCAGCTGGCGCGAGATTCTGGCCTCTGTCAACACGGCGAGAAATCTCAGCGAAAGGCTCGGAAGGGTTGTAGTTAAATTGCTTGCCTGGAGTTGCGTGCGGGCCGTCATCAGAAGGGCTGCTGGCGCGGTGGCCTTTGAATCTTGAGATTCCGAGACCGGAAGTCTTGGGCGTTGTCAAGGAGGTCTGCGTCAGCGGTGGCCTCTAGGACTTCGTCCAGGTTGGTCTCCAAGTAGCGGCAGTCGGCGTGGGCATCGCTGCAGAGGGCTGTTGTCACAGTGGCCTCTGGTTGTCGTCCAGGCCGGTCTCCAGGCGTTGACTGCAGCGGTGGGCGTCGTGCTGGAAGGCTGCTGGTGCGGTGGCTTCCAGGTCTTCGTCCAGGTCAGTCTCGGCCTCCGAGTTGCGAGAATGGACAGCCTTCGGGAGGGCTGCTCCGGCAGTGGCCTCGGGAGTCGCGTCCAAGTCCGGTTCCAGGTCGTGGTCGTCACCGGGTCGGGCTGCTGAACCGGGTTGCTCTAGCAGTCGGCCATGGTCGAAGAAGATCGGCGGGCCCTCCGGTCTTCTTGATAGGGCATCAGCGTTGGCGTGGTCCTTGCCTTTGCGGTGGTTGAGCTGGAAGCGGAACTCGCTTAGGCGTTCGATCCAGCGGCCTAAAATACCTGTGGCCTGAGTTTGGTTCAGTAACCACAGTAAGGCCCGATGATCGGATCGAACTTCAAACTTCTTGCCGATTAAGTAATGACGGAAATGTCGCATAGCGTCCACATTGCAAGCAGCTCTTTCTTCGTGACCGTGTAGCGCTTCTCAGGATCGCGAAGTTTACGGCTAAAGAATGCAATTGGACGTTCGACGCCGTCGGATTGCAGTTGTCCAAGGCAAGCGCCTATTCGAATATCAGAGGCATCCGTGTCGAGGACAAACTTCACAGCAGGATCAGAATTAAATTCAGGCAGAGCGAGAACTTCAGTAGAACACAATTTCTTCTTCAAAGTGTCGAACGCTACCTGATGCTCGGGAGTCCAATGCTGCCGTAGGCTGCCAATGTCCTTTCGCGTCAGGGCATGCAGCGGCGCAGCCACTCCAGCGTAGCCGTCGACAAACTTGTGGTAGTAATTGGCGAGGCCTAGGAATTGTCTCAGTTGAGTAACGGACTGTGGCACGGGCCAATCACGGATCTGCGCAATCTTGTCCTCACAGGTCTTCAGGCCGTCGGGAGTCACGACGTGACCTAAATAATGCAGCTCCTTGAGGAACAAATGACACTTCTTCGGTTTCACTTTGAGGTTGGCTGCGATGATGCGCTGAAGTACAGTTCGCAAGTTATCCAGCTGTTCCTCGAAAGTCACTGAGTGCACCACGATGTCGTCCATGTAGCCAAGCGCAGTCTTTGGCGTCAGGCCGTCCAGGAGCTTATTGATGCAACGCTGAAAGCTGCCAGGACTGTCGTGGAGACCCATCGGTAGAACGTTGAAACAGAATTGGCCGCGGTCGATTACTGAGAATGCCGTCAAGTGCTGGTCGCAGTCGCGCAGCGGGATCTGCCAGAATCCTTGAGCAAGGTCCAAGCTAGAATACCACTGAGCACCACGAAGCTTCGCGAAGGTTTCCTGGATGTGCGGGAGCGGATACGGGTGATACACACACCTGTCGTTGAGAGCTCTGAAGTCGTGGACTAGTCGGATGTTGCCGTCCTTCTTGGGCACGATGAGCATTGGCGAATTGTAGCTCGAGTAGGCAGGGCGAATGATGTGCTTCGCCAGCATCTCGTCTAGCAGGGCGTCGAGTTTGTCCTTCAGATGAGGCGGGATTCGGCGCGGTGGTAGCGCGACTGGTGTCCGGTCCTTCAAGATGATCTCGTGGGTCACCAGGTGAGTCAGGCCGGCGTCTAGCGAGTGCTTGGAGAAGGCCGCTTGACATTCGACTAGTAGATCTCGCACTCTTTGATGATGTTCTTTGGACAATTCGCTGTTGATCTCGACTTCATCTAGCCATGCTGTGCTGGACTCTTCAGAGTTCTTCGGGAGGTGCCGCACTTCAGGTTCGGGCGTCTCGCTCAAGTACATCAGGTCGGCAGTTCGGAGTGGCGCCGCAACACCAACACGGATACCGGCTTGCAGGAACACCTCGCTGTCGGCGGTGTTGACGACCTCAATGTAGCCGCGACCTTCAGGCATCGTCATCAGAGCAGGCGCTGCTTCCAGAGCGTTGCAGCTGGGATGCAGCCTCGACTTAACCAGCTCGACAATTGATGGCGATCCTCGATTCTCAGGGTGGCCGTCATCCAGTCTGACGGCAAGCAGCGCTGAACTTCTAGGCGGCAGGGTGCACTTCTCAGAGGTGTACACTCGGCAGTTCTGAAGCTCACGCCGCGAATAACGAACAGGGATGCACGTGCCATTGTTGAACGTTAGCATTCCTTGAGCGAAGTCCAAGTTCTGGCAGTGCTCTCGCATAAACGATACGCCAAGCAAATTTTCACAATCGGAGACCGTAACGAGGAATTCGGTGTCCGCGACGACATCACCGAACTCCACCGGGATGGTCACCTTACAAGCAAGCGGGAGCTGCGTCCCGTCATACATAGTTACGCAATCGGGAATAGCATGCGATATAATACAACGAGGCATCCGGCGTCTAATAGCGGCCCAGGTTGACGAACCGAGGAAGTTTTTCCGGCTGCCGCTGTCTAGCAAGAAAGGGACTTCTCGACTCGCAACTCGACCTGTGACGTACGGATCGGCCTCACGCGCATGGATTTTTTGATTCGGGGAGGTGTCCATGAAACCTCCGCACTCAGCGTCGCTTACTGACGAGCGACTGTCGGACTGGGCCTTGGCGCCTGCACAGCCGACATCCTCTTCTTCTCGCGACCGTTCGGAATCTGCCAAGTAGCCTGGGCTTGGACCTCGCGGAGGGCGGTGCCGTTGTCGCTCTCCGCCTGGCCGTTTCCCTGGTTCTGGCGCATCGGGCACTGGGTGTTGCGATGACCGGGCTGTCCGCAGTTGTAGCAGAGTATAGCTCTCTTTGGCGGGCTGGCTACCTGCTGTTGGTCACGCTGCACCAGGTGATCCAGCATTCGTTGCTGCTTCTCAATCAAGTCGGTTAGAGTCAGCAAGGCTTGGGCGGTGACGTCGGGCTTCGGGTCGCCGTCCTCCTCCCCGTCCAACATCCTAACCGGGGGTTGAGCAGGTCGGTGCGCCAATTCTTTGGCGCCTTCTAGTCGTCGTAGCTCTCGAATCGCAGCAAGAAGATTGTTCGGGCGAACCCAGTACAGCCGTTCGCGCAGATCTGGAGTCGTCCGGATACCAGCAAGAAATTGATCAGTAATCTCCTTCTCGCGGTCTTCAGGATGCATTCGAGGATATGCACGTTCACCCAGAGTTCTCAGGGCGTCAGCGAACTCTTCTGCTGACTCATTCTTGCCTTGTTGACGACGTCGCAACAGTTCTCGATACTCATCAGCACCACCATGACGGGCAAATCGCTCAATCAGACGTTGCTTGACCTCCTCGTAGCTGGCGAAACGCGGAAGATTCATACCAAGCAAGGCTGGATACGCAGTAGCCAAATCGAGACTCGCGATGAGGTGTTGCTTCATTTCGAACGGGTCGACGATGCGCTCCATCTCGCAACGCTGCTCGAACGCGGCAAGCCAGACCTGAATGTCCTGACTTGGAGTAAACTTCACAATTTTAACTTGTTTACTCACGGGCCGCTCCATCTGCTGCTGCAGAGCTGCCATCATGGTCCTGACGTCTTGGTGCGTGATGTTCCGGCCGATGTTGTCCAGGCCTTGCAGAAGCTCGTCTGGCGGGTCGTCGGACGCGTCGCTTCTGGCACCTCGCCTCGGCGTCGGCTGCTGACCAAAGTCGTTGATCGCTGCTGCTGCTGCGGCGGCGTCTCCGGCCGCAGGCCTCGAACTGCTGATGTGCTGATCCAGCCGGCTGCTGCACCGGCTTTCGTCTCGCTCGTTGAACATGTTGAACTCGTCGTAGTCGCTGGCCGATGTCGTTCTCGAAAGAGCGGTTGGCTTGGGTGTGTCGTAGTCGGATCTCACCGCTGCGTCACCAGTGAAGTACAATGGGGTTTCTTCCCGGTTAGGCACTTAAGGATTACCTTAAGTCTCGAGCCTCTTCAGAGGGAAGTTCTCTCAAATCTCAGTAGCGTAGGTAGTGCTGCCACCAGTTCCTTCAGGTCTCGGCCTTCGGTGAGGTGAGCTTCCCGTCGGAACGAAATAATGAAGTCAACGAACACAGCACGACGTGCAGATTTGCAGCTCAACGTATAAGGCGTCTCGTCAGCAGCACCTGCCGGGCTTGGATGGTACAGGGAGGGCTGAGTTAGCCTCTCGTAGACTTGGGTTGGTTTGGTCGGGTCTCAGTCGGAGCAATAGGAACAGAATCAATGGGCGCAAAGACTCGGACACTCGGGACTTAGTCACACGCGGACGTAGAACTCGAGGTTGAACAGAAGGAAGACTCCTTGACGGAAACAAGGGGGAGAGGGCTCCTATTTATAGCCGGGAAATTCCCACGCTCCAGACCTCGTGACTTGTTCTATTTTTAGAACTGACGTCACTCGAGAGTCTCAGGCAGGGTACAAGCGCGCGGAAGACCTCGTGACCTGTTCTATTTTTAGAACTGACGTCACTTGAGGGTCCCCGGCAGAGTACACATGGCTGTGACTCAGTTGCTATTTTTAGCAACATGAGTCACTCCTCTCCTTAGAAAAGGGAGGGGTCCGAAAGCATGTGACTCACCCGGTAAACAGGGCCAACGAGTGCAGTAAACATGTTTACTGCACTTTAAGACTCAAAGAACGCAAGAGCTGTCATGTGACTTGCTCACAGGACAGAGGAAAACAGGATGGAAGCGAAACAGAGACAGCCCACAGTCGAGAGACTGAGGGCTGAGAACGGAGACGCAACAGGGCGGAAAGGGACACGGGGGGCAACAGGCAAACGAAAAAGGGACGGGAAGCTGACCAGCGGCAGACAGCAACCCAAAGGGAGGGCAAGGGAGCGGCTGACAAGGGCGACGCCTAACAATAAACTAGCGGCTCACTACATAAGGTAGGCCTTACCATTTTACAAATAATAAAAAAATATAAACAGGCCTACTCTTCTTACTATTTGCCTATTAGAATTTAGATGTTTAGCTTCTCAAATATTTTTTGCTTATAAACATTTTTATATTAGGCCTATGGCATTTTTGATTCTCAGTTTAATATATGCTTAGGCGCAACCTAGGGATTCACCTAGCCATTTCTATTGGCAACACACACATAAGTTGCTACTGGACAGAATAGTAGTCACGTGACTGCTCTCAGCCAATAGTGACTTACATGTGTGTGTTGCCAATAAAAAAGGCCAAGTGATTCCCAAGGTTACACATGTATGGTTTAATATATCATATTATAAGTAAGCTAATCTTGCAAAGATAATAAGTTTTCAAAGAAGAGAAAATAAGCTATTTTATTGATTTTTTCGATTAAAAAAGATACCAATTCTTTAAAAAATATACCCTATAAATTCTAAGATTTTTTGACTAAAACCCCAGGGTCCCCTAGTAAAGAATATGTAGATATAAAAAATATATTTATCAAACATTTCAAACCAAAAGAAAGCTATAGATATAATGTATTAGTTTGACCATATATATTTTTTGACTATATATTTGACTATAAAACTATTGATATAGTAATACTAATAGTATCATATAGTGTAAGATTTACTTATAGAAAAAATATAAAAAGTAAAAATAATGCTAAATATCACCCTAAAAATTATGATTTGATAGACTATTTATCTGTTATCATATTTATTTATCTATATGCTTATCTATTTATCCTAGCTGTCTTCTTAAATGCTTAAACATTTGCTTGCTTGTTTGCCTGTCTGTCTGTCTATTTATTTGTTTATCTATCTATTTGTCTATTTGTCTATCTATCTATTTGTCTGTTTGTATTTATACTAGTCTATTTGTCAGTCTATTTATCTATCAATTTGTCTGTTTATTTGCTATATAAATTTTGTTAGATAAAATTTCTGCAATATTTTGATCACAACTCACAAGTAGCTTGAAACTCACCATAGGATACTACTATCAGCAATTGAAGTAGATATGCAGTTTAGTCAGCTTTGACAAAAAGTCATTATTGAATAATAAGAACTCTTTTGTTAAAAAGAGTCTTGCTAATATAAATATATATACTCTGCCACAACAGATTATAATGAATTTTATTTAAAAACTTCTCAAAATACAATTTTTACTTCAATTGTTTTTCTAGGGTCTCAAAGTGCCTTAAACCTAATGCTCAGACTCCAAAAAAATTTAGGGTCCCCAGGAAAGGCTCCTTAGGGTTGATGTCCCTATTTTCAATGTTTTATAAGTATTACTATCAAGGGCCTTGAGAGCCTTGCAAAGGCAGAGTTTTTGCTCTAATCTTTTTTGCTTTTTATTGCTTTGATTGACACTATATTAGGCTAGATTTTAGGCTATGTTTCATTAGGATGATTATAGCATTTCAATTTCAACTAGCCTCAAGGTAACTAGATTGTTTTTTATATTTTTATAGTTGACCTCTTTAGCAATTTCATTATCTATTGTTATATACTACAATTCACTTTTTTCCTTAATCCTTTTTGGCTCATTAATCATTTCTTTGATTAATTATAATTTTGTTTTATAGCTCTTTTAAGTAGGCCTGGGCCTAGTTCTAGGCCTATCCCTTTCAAGAGTGTATATACATACATTTTCCAATCATGGCATATCCAAAGGCCCTTAATACTATTTTATTTTTTAAGATTCTAGTTAGTAACTATTTCTATAGCTAAGGTATAGCTACTTTGTTTACTTGTGCAACATAAGACTGGGGAGTCAGTTGAAGACATTGGGGAGTCAGTTTAGGACACTGGAGAGTCAGCTGAAGACACTGGGGAGTCAGTTTAAGACACTGGGGAGTCAGTTAAAGGCAATGGAGAGTCAGTTGGAGACACTGGGGAGTCAGTTGAAGACACTAGGGAGTCAGTTGGAGACACTGGGGAGTCAGTTGGAGACACTGGGGAGTCAGTTGAAGACACTGGGGAGTCAGTTGAAGACACTGGGGAGTCAGTTGAAGACACTGGGGAGTCAGTTGGAGACACTGGGGAGTCAGTTGGAGACACTGGGGAGTCAGTTGGAGACACTGGGGAGTCAGTTGGAGACACTGGGGAGTCAGTTGGAGACACTGGGGAGTCAGTTGGAGACACTGGGGAGTCAGTTGGAGACACTGGGGAGTCAGTTGGAGACACTGGGGAGTCAGTTGGAGACACTGGGGAGTCAGTTGGAGACACTGGGAGTCAGTTGGAGACACTGGGGAGTCAGTTGAAGACACTGGGGAGTCAGTTGAAGACACTGGGGAGTCAGTTGGAGACACTGGGGAGTCAGTTGGAGACACTGGGGAGTCAGTTGGAGACACTGGGGAGTCAGTTGGAGACACTGGGGAGTCAGTTGGAGACACTGGGGAGTCAGTTGGAGACACTGGGGAGTCAGTTGGAGACACTGGGGAGTCAGTTGGAGACACTGGGGAGTCAGTTGGAGACACTGGGGAGTCAGTTGGAGACACTGGGGAGTCAGTTGGAGACACTGGGGAGTCAGTTGGAGACACTGGGGAGTCAGTTGAAGACTCTGGGGACACTGGTGATGACTTTAGATTTAAGAATGCATGCAGAAATAGTTCCAGGGATTGGAATTCAGCGGGTTCAAAATCCGCGGGTTTCAACAGCTTATTAATATAGCCTAAAATCTTTCATGTAGTGGCACTGTCAATCCGAGTGTCTATGGTTAGCAATAGTGGCTTTTAAACTGCGCAGAGTTTTAAAGTTGAGTTTGAAACCTTTGATAAGCTTTAAACTTTGGTCTTCGTCAGTCTATTAGCGATTTAAAATAATTGAATAGATCTTGCAGACCCTCGAGTCCCGTCAGCGTCGGCGAAAAAAATAGATTAAGCAT
The DNA here is from genome assembly GCA_002269645.1 of Macrostomum lignano. Classification (NCBI taxonomy): domain Eukaryota; kingdom Metazoa; phylum Platyhelminthes; family Macrostomidae; genus Macrostomum; species Macrostomum lignano. The sequence continues at coordinate 453,912 of NIVC01000142.1, forward strand.
GAGCGGACAGCAGAAATTGCAGGCCAAAGCCAATCTAGGTAATTCTCATTGCTATTTGCTGTTTTATATACAATATAGGACAATCATTTTATGCTACTGTCCACACACAATTCAGTAGTATAGCTTGACTGTATAATAATTTGAAATAAAATTAATGCAGGAGCCACCGAAGCTCGAATTAGCGGCGACATGTCGGACGCGGCCGGCTCCGCGGCGGTTGGCCGACTACAGCAGAGCATCACCTACAATGCCAGACTGCAGGCTATGGGTCACTATCTGAGGTGAGCCGAGTCTTGTCTGGGAATCAATTCCATTTTCCAACCTAAGCAACTTTTCATAAATATATTCTGATGAAGATGTGGACAGCTCGAACTAGCAATTGATATGTTTAGTGCTGTGAAGAAGCACCGTAAATAAAAAATGGATTCCTTACAGATAGAAATTGCATCCATACAGATAGAAATGGCATCCATACAGATAGAAATGGCATCCATACAGATAGAAATGGCATCCATACAGATAGAAATGGCATCCATACAGATAGAAATGGCATCCATTAAGATATAAATGGCATCCATTAAGATATAAATGGCATCCATACAGATAGAAATGGCATCCTTACATATAGAAATGGCATCCATACAGATAGAAATGGCATCCATACAGATAGAAATGGCATCCTTACAGATAGAAATGGCATCCTTACAGATAGAAATGGCATTCATATACAGATAGAAATGGCATCCTTACCGATAGAAATGGCATCCTTACAGATAGAAATGGCATTCATATTCATACAGATAGAAATGGCATCCTTACCGATAGAAATGGCATCCGTACAGATAGAAATGGCATCCATACAGATAGAAATGGCGTCCTTACAGATAAAAATGGCATCCTCAATTATAAATGTTTGTCTTGCTTTAACTTTTAAGGCAGAGGGCTAATTGCGTGCATTGACTGTAAAGTCAACGCTTTAGCATTTCGTTTTGAACTTTTTTATAACTTTTCCAACGCAATCCAGTGAAAAGCGTACTGCTTATAGAGGCTCACTGCTTATACAGGATCTGTGCTTCTGCGTTGGGTTCGGTAACAGCTTGTTTAAATATTTTTTCCTATCGAAAACATGCTAAAGTTTTATACTTGAGAAAATTTTAGTAACGTTGTTTAAGATTGCGTTTGAGGAATTTCGATTCTATGTTTAGAAAGGAAAAGTATTTGGTTAGAAAACTATTCGAATAAATTCAACTTGCTGTTAGTTGCACGAAAACATGTCGCATCCGCTTGAAGCTATGGAGCGTCGTCTAGATGCGTTTGCTTACTACAATGGGTGAGGATATTTTCGGGCGAGTACGAATCCCAGGATTAAGGGACAATGTTAAAGCCCACCTTATCTAGATGCCTGCAAAGTGTGACAACAATATACAGTACCGTGAACATTACTTGTTTGTTAGTTAATTAGATAGTTAATTAGTTTGTTAATAAGGTAGTTACTTGTAGTTAGTTAGTTAGTTAGTTAGCTAGTTAGTTAGTAAGTTAGTTCGTTAATTAGATAGTTAGTTAATTAAATATTTAGTTAGTTAGTAAGTTAGTTAGTTAATTAGATAGTTAGTTAGTTAGTTAGTAAGTCAGTTAGTTAGTTAGTTAGTAAGTTAGTTAGTTAATTAGATAGTTAGTTAGTTAGTTAGTTAGCAAGTTAGTTAGTTAGTAAGTTAGTTAGTTAATTAGATAGTTAGTTAGTTAGTTTGTAAGTTAGTTAGTTAGTAAGTTAGTTAGTTAATTAGATAGTTAGTTAGTTAGTTTGTAAGTTAGTTAGTTAGTAAGTTAGTTAGTTAATTAGATAGTTAGTTAGTTAGTTTGTAAGTTAGTTAGTTAGTAAGTTAGTTAGTTAATTAGATAGTTAGTTAGTTAGTTAGTTAGTAAGTTAGTTAGTTAGTTAATTAGATAGTTAGTTAGTTAGTTTGTAAGTTAGTTAGTTAGTAAGTTAGTTAGTTAATTAGATAGTTAGTTAGTTAGTTAGTTAGTTAGTTAGTTAGTTAGTAAGTTTGTTAGTTAGTTAGTTAGTTAGTTAGTTAGTTAGTTAATTAGATAGTTAGTTAGTTAGTTAGTTAGCAAGTTAGTTAGCTAGTAAGTTAGTTAGTTAATTAGATAGTTAGTTAGTTAGTTTGTAAGTTAGTTAGTTAGTAAGTTAGTTAGTTAATTAGATAGTTAGTTAGTTAGTTAGTTAGTTAGTTAGTTAGTTAGTTAGTTAGTTAGTTAGTTAGTTAGTTAGTTAGTTAGTTAGTTAGTTAGTTAGTTAGTTAGTTAGTTAGTTAATTAGATAGTTAGTTAGTAAGTCAGTTAGTTAGTTAGTAAGTTAGTTAGTTAATTAGATAGTTAGTTAATTAGATAGTTAGTTAATTAGATAGTTAGTTAATTAGATAGTTAGTTAATTAGATAGTTAGTTAATTAGATAGTTAGTTAATTAGATAGTTAGTTAATTAGATAGTTAGTTAGTTCGGGCCACAGCACCTCAGCAGTAAACACGCCTGGCTTTTTTGCCAGCCCAGGACCCCTGGTTCGATTTCGTGCTCGGCCACTTTCAGTTGGGGCTCGTGTGCACGAAAATGGCCGGGAGGTTGTCGTGCGATTTACAGCCACGAAGGCCAGTTCCTAAGGCACAGATAGTGTACATGATTGATGATTAGAAAGTCAGGGCCGCTGTACACCCTGTGTGAGCGTGTGCTGAGTGCGTGCCTGCGTACAGTATTGGCGCGCTCGTATTGTGCTCAGGAGCTGGCTGTGGGACGATGTTGACGATGGTGTTGCGCCAGGATGCCCGCAGCCTTCTTGCAATGGTTGTTATTGTACTTTATTTACATATTTATCTGGCTTGTTTGTCGGTTAGTTAGCTAATGAGTCAGGAGATTGCGCCTTAAATCAAGGCAACAGTCGACCACAGTAAGCCAAAGTCCAATTCCGCTGACCTCTGAGCACGCACACGGATGGGTACTCAAGCACACAAAATACTCTGTACATTGGCCTTGACTTTCTCGTCGTGTGCATACACCCTTCACACTCTCACTGTCCAGCCTCCCGGAGTCAATGAAGCGCCGCGTACGCGCCCTAAAGAAGCTGCAATTCCACACTCTGGAAATCGAATCGAATTTCTATCGGGAGCTGCACGCCCTGGAGATGAAATACGCCTCAGTTCACGCTGAGCAGTTTGACAAGCGCTACAAAATTGTGAAGGGAGAGTACGAGCCGACTGACGCCGAGGCCGACTGGCCCGAGGACTCCGAGGCCGAACTGCAGCTGGCCGCTCTGGCTCGCAGCGTCGGCGGAACGACAGAGAAGTCGGCGGCCGCGGCGGCGCAGCTGTCTGATGACGCAAAAGGCCTGCCGGGATTTTGGCTGACTGTGCTAAAAAATGTCGAACTAATCGGCCAGATGATTCACGAGCATGACGAGCCGATTTTGAAGCACCTGACCGACATCAGGGCCGGCTTGTTCTCGGGCGACCAGACTGGCTTCACGTTGGAGTTCCACTTCTCACAGAATGAGTACTTCTCCAACAGTGTGCTGACTAAGCAGTACTTCACCCGGATGTCGCCCGACCGGCGCCAGCCGTGGAGCTACGACGGCCCGGAGATCTACAGATGCCGCGGCTGCGACATTCAGTGGTGCAAAGGCAAGAATGTGACGGTGAAGATTCTTAAAAAAGTGCAACGCCATCGCGGCAACGGTCAGAAGCGGACGCTCACTAAAACTGTGGAGACCGATTCGTTCTTTAATTTCTTCAATCCGCCTACGCAGGGTGAGTTGAAGGACATTTAAATTTTATTCCAGATTAGGCCTAGAGGCCGATTCATCAGCTTATGGATTTTCAGCTACTGGACGCACGCTTAAACAAACAAGCCTATATAAGCTAGGTTTTTTTACATTTGCTTGGTAGATGTTATCATGCCCCGACCTAACCTAACTTCTAATATTTTACTAAACGAAAACTACTAATAGTAGTTCAAAATGCATATTCGCAATCTCCCCCCCCCTAGTATCCTGAGGGTTTCCTGGTTTATAAGATAAGAGCTTACGATTAATAGCTATGGAAAATGTGTCCTTTCACTGTAAAAAAATAACTTTATGTGCATGGACCCTGCAAAAGATAAATTCACAATGCTTGCTTCCTTTTTTTCAGCCATTGACGACCTCAATGATGATGTAAGCTGCGTAATTGTTTTTTGTGTTATTTGACTTAAACTTAGCGCACTTTAGTATCTAATTAGTAACGGAATTTTACTTAACCGCCACGCAGGATTCCGAGGTTAGAGCAAAAGGGTTTTATTTTTATCCATATTTTATTTTTTCGTTTTTAACTATTTTAAGTTCTGTTAAATTTCTATATTGTTACTTATAGTAGCGTAGCTCGAACTTAAAAGTGTAATTTTTCACTATTGTTTCCTATTTTAAATGCTATAGGACGAGGAGATTGAAAATCTGCTACAGTCGGACTTCGAAATTGGGCATTTCATCCGGGAACGAATTGTGTCCAGGGCTGTGCTGTGTTTCACTGGCGAGGGCCTGGACGACGATGATGAGGTTAGAGCATTCTTGACCTTTAATGTTCTCCGATGTTACCTATTTTTGTGTAAACACTACGAAATCGGTTTGCTACTATTAAGTCAGTAGTACTCAGAAGCGTAGTCTTTACAGTGTTGGTTTGGCAACGTAATGATACACCAGGGACGTCTGGATGCCTGGACTGGAAGCAGTGAAGCAGACCGGAAAATATTTCAGGGACGTCTGGACTCTGGATGCCTGGAATGGAAGTGGGTACCCACCCCAAAATCTTTCAGGGACCTCTTGGGGGTGCCTGGACTAGAAGCGGACCTGTCCATCTCAAAATCTAGTAGGGACCTCTGATAAATGCTTGGAATGGAAGCGGACCTGCACCTGCACCCCACCCAAAATCTACCAGGGACCTTTAGATGCCTGGACTGGAAGCTGACCCGCATCCACCTTAATATATATTACCATACCCAATGAAACATCATACGCAGCTGCTTAGATCCATGACTGCCTCCCCCCCCCACGTTGACCTCGCTATTTTATTTGCGCATCCTCACCTGCCCAAGTCGCTAATGCGCATATTTAATTAGGCGGACTTGCTGCTGCTCGCATGAGCTCTCCCCCCCCCCCCAGCTGCCCATATCGGAATTATAAACTGCCTGTCAAGCCTGTTCTAGCTTCCAGTGCTTATCAAATTGATAAAAAATTAGAATCCAACAAGTTAAACCGCATGGCTCCATGTAGCAAGCGAACGATGCATTATCTATTGTCGGCATTGCATCTTAGTCTGCTTCTAGTAGCTGGCAGCAGCAACGAGGCCGCCGATTGTCCGGCAGCCGCCGACCTGCCAATCGGAGCTGTGTTCGGCCAGTCCATCGGTGACGCAAGAAAACGGAGCGCGCTTCGATTCGCTCTGGCCGACCTCGGTTTCGAACTGGAGTCACCTGCTGGCTGTCCGGCCGCCGCTCAATCGATACGTCCGCGTCCCCTGGTTGCCATGGTGCCGGACAGGGACGCCGCTAGAGCCTATCTAGCCGCCTGCGGACTATTAAACACTGGCGCTCTAGCCCTGATCGGCCCTGATCACCCGGCTCTGACTAGCGCCGATCTGGCCGCTATTGCTAGCGCCACTCAGGCGCCAATTATCGATCTGAGACCGTCGGAATCTCTGGCGGCACCTGGCCGAGCCGACCAGCCGTCGGCCGCTCCGCCATTCCTGCTGCGTCTGCACCCGCCGCTGGAGCAGCTGGCAGCCTGTCTGAGCTCCGCTATCGACTATTTCGATTGGCATGAGGCTCTCTACGTGTACGAAGATTTACAAGCCTGGCTCAGGTTAGAAGCGGCATTGAGGCGTCGAGTTTCGCCTGAGACTCTCTACTTGCGCACTAGGCGGTATTCAATAGCGGCCGGGCCTGAGCCCCTGCTAGCGGAGATTGAAGCCTCCGGCTGGGCCACCGTTGTGCTGGACCTGAGCCCGGCTAGCGCTGCTCATTTTCTAAGAACCGCTGCCGCGCTGGGCATGCTAGGCGGCTCCTATCACTACGTGTTGGCTAATTTAAACAGCGCCCACCTGGCCACTGCCTACCGGGGCAGCCTGTTCAATATCACGGCGTTTAGACTGGAGCCATCGAATCAGCAGCACTACGATCGAGTGCTGGCCGGCCTTCGCGACTGGCAACGCCAGCGGCAGCTTCGAGTAGGCGTTGGCGTCGGCTCGGCGTCGGATGATAGCGGCGATAGCGGCCGCCATGCGGTCAGGCCTGAGGACGAGGAATTCGGGCCGTTGGAACCGGATGGGCACCTGGCTCTGGAGGTGGCGCTGGTGTACGATGCGGCTCAGGTGAGGTGGCTAGGGTATGACTGCTTTAGGGATCTTCGCTTGGATTTATTCTTGTCTTTTCTTATCTCTTTCTTATCTCTTCTCTTCTTTTCTCATCTCTTATCTCTACGTTTCTCATATCTTCGTTCATCTCTTTTCTCATCTCTTCTCTCTACGTTTCTCATATCTTCTCTCTTCTCTCTTCTTTTCTCATCCCATCTCTCTTTCTTTTTTTCTCTCTTCTCTCATCTCTTCTCTCTTCCTTTCTTATCTTTTCTCTCTTCTCTCATATCTTCTCTTTTCCTTTCTCATCTCTTCTCTCTTCTCTCATCTCTTCTCTCTACGTTTCTCATCTCTTGTCTCTTCTTCTCTCATCTCTTCTCTCTTCTTTTCTCATCCCATCTCTCTTCTATTCTCATCTCTTTTCTATCCTCTTTTCTCATTTCTCACTTTTTCTAGTCTCATTCTTTATATTTTCTTTTCTTTTCTCTCTTCTTCTTTAATATCTTTTTTTCTTTCATAGTTGGCTTCGCCCTAGCTGCCTTCAGTTTCTTATTAATATTAATTTCCTAGTTGTTTCTTGCACTCACAAAAATCTATTTTAGTTTTGAAGGACATTCCATGTACCGTTAACCCAGGTGCTGCTAAAAGCTCTGGCCGATTTGCACAGAAGCCGTCAGCTGGTTCACAATGGCGGCAACGGCAGCGGCAGCGGTGGCTCCGCTTTCTCCCGCTGCTCGGCCAGGCCCAACCAAGCCGCCAGTTCCCCGTGGCCACTAGGCGCCAGCCTGTGGAACTATCTGCACTCGGTAGACCTGCCCAGCACAGGTTTAACCGGCCCCATCCGATTCCATCGAGGAGTTCGGGCTCCAGTTGAGTCGTCGCCAGTTAACTTGTCAAGACCAGAATCGACTGGCGGACTGGTAGTGCTTCATCAGCGTCGTGACACTGGCCTTGTCCGGTTGGCCAGCTGCGACTCCGCTGGCCGCTTAAAGCTGCCCAACCGGAAGCGGCCACCTGGCCAGCAGTCAACTTCCGGCGACTTCCCTACTGGCGGCCGACTGCACGGTCGCCGCCTCCGCGCCGTGGTGGTGGCCGCCCAGCCGTTTGTGTGGATCAAGCGCGAGCACCGGTCCCGCTACCTGAGCCCGGGCGGGCACATCCTGCCCGGGGTGGAGTTTCACGCGCATCATCTGGAAGGCTTCTGCGTGGACATGATTCGATTGATTGCTAATCGAACGGGCCTGAAATGGAGTGTGTACCGATCGCCAGACGATAAATATGGTAGCTGCGTTAAACCGCCCGGCTGTCACGACAGATTAGCCAGCAACGGATCGGCTGCTCCCTGCCAGTGCCAATGGAACGGCATGATGGCCGAGCTGGTGTCCGGCCGGGCCGACATCGCACTCGGCTCCTTCACTATCACCTACGAACGCGAGCGAGTGATTGATTTCACTAAGCCGTTTATGAATCTGGGTATTAGCATATTGTTTAAACGGCCGAAAGGTGAAAAGCCAGGCTTGTTTAGCTTTCTGATGCCGTTAGCGGTTGAAGTGTGGGTGTGCGTGCTGGCGGCCTACCTGGTTACTACCGGCATCATTAACCTGCTGGGCCGGCTGTCGCCCTACGAATGGACCAATCCGCACCCTTGCGTGGCTGACCCGCCCTACCTAGTGAACGAACTGTCATTATCCAACGCATTCTGGTTCACAGTTGGCACCCTGATGCAGCAGGGCTCGGATATCAGTCCCCGAGCGGCTAGCAGCAGATTAGTTGGCGTCATCTGGTGGTTTTTCACCTTGATATTAATTAGCTCCTATACGGCTAATCTGGCCGCCTTTCTCACTGTCGAACTGGTGGTGATGCCGATTAAAAATGCCGAGGAGCTGTCCAACCAGACCGCTATCGAGTACGGCCTGCTCAGCGGCGGCTCAACTGAGGCATTCTTTGAGACTTCTCACATTGCCACCTATTCCCGCATGGCCAAGTACATGCAAGCCAGGCCCGGCGTGAAAACTGCCACTACTAGCGCCGGCATCGAGCGGGTGAAGAAAGGCGGCTACGCTTTCCTGATGGAATCGGCTATGATTGAATATCACATTGAGCGGGAATGCAATCTGCAGCAGATCGGCGGCCTCATCGATAGCAAAGGCTACGGAATTGGGGTTGCTCCGAAACGGGAAGAGCTTGGCGACATGCTTACGTTGAAGATATTAGAGCTGCAGCGGGACCAGGAACTGCAGGTGAGTTCTTTTTCAGTCAAAATGTCGCTTTCATTGTCGGTCAAAATGTTGCTTTTATTGTCGGTCAAAATGTCGCTTTAGTTGTCGGTCAAAATGTCGCTGCTATTGTCGGTCAACATGTCGCTTTAATTGTCGGTCAAAATGTCGCTTTTATTGTCGGTTAACATGTCGCCTTTATTGTCGGTCAAAATGTCGTTTCAGTTGTCGGTCAAAATGTCGCTTCAGTTTTCGGTCAAAGTGTCGCTTCAGTTGTCGGTAAAAGTGTCGTTTCAGTTGTCGGTCAAAATGTCGTTTCAGTCTTCGGTCAAAATATCGCTTCAAATTGTCCGTCAAAATGTCGCTTTAGTTGTTGGTAAAAATGTCGCTTTAATCGTCGGTCAGAAATGTCGCTTCAGTTGTCGGTCAAAATTTACGGTTGAAATGTCGCTTGAAAGTTTTAGCTATATTGAGGATTGTCGTTTAAAAAAATCGCTATCGCTTAAACTGCCGCTGATCCCCGAATCCCGCAGACACTAAAGAACAAATGGTGGAAGGACACGGGCATCTGCGGCGGCCAAGACTCGCAGCAGTCGAAGAATGCCAATCCACTCGACATGCAGAGCATCGGCGGCATTTTCCTAGTGCTGGTGGGCGGCATCATCGTCTCGACTTTAGTGGCTATCGTCGAATTCGCTTGGCACTGGCGGAAGATTCGTCAATCTGGTCAAGTTAACGGCGCCGCCGACCTCTGCAGCCGGATGTGCCAGGAGGCCAAGTTCTCCTTGAACTGCTTCGGCTCCAGCGAGAAGCCGCAGCCTCAGCGTGCATGCAGCGAGCCGTGCTGCGAGATGCCTCTTCTAGCGTCGCCTCATCATCAGCTGCCGCAATATCAGCACGTGCCGCCTCCGCCGCCGCCGCCAGTGCCGCCACGGCAAGGTTCCACCTTGTCGCCAAATCCAGCTTGCTACTTCCGGCCTCTGGACATTGGCGGCGGCGGCGGCGGGTGGCCGGATTTTGACTTCTGACTTATTTTGGTTGTTGCAGTTATCTGCTGTGTGTGTGGGATGGGACTGCGGATATCTGCTGTGTGTGGGATGGGACTGCGGATATCTGCTGTGTGTGGGATGGGACTGCGGATATCTGCTGTGTGTGGGATGGGACTGCGGATATCTGCTGTGTGTGGGATGGGACTGCGGATATCTGCTGTGTGTGGGATGGGACTTCCCTATATCGAAAATTCACTATAGCTTCTTAAATACAGATTTACGGTAGAACGTGTAAAATTATTTATATTTCGTCTTTTTTTGCTTTATAATTGCAAATTTATATTCCCTAGCCTTTTATATTACTATAAGTAGTTCTCGCACGCAAGCACATTTATACTGCTTATCAACTCCTTTTTAAATACATTTCTCACAGTTTGACGACGAAGACGAGGAAGAGGAGGTGCGCAGTGAAAAAAATTGATGCCAATTAAAGTGCAACATGTTCCTTTGGCTTTGTTGCTATATTGTTGAGTTTGGACTTTACAGCTTTAATTGTTTTTTTTTGTTAAAATGTTCCAGCTTACGTTATTCAAATTTTTTATTCTTTTTTATCTCTAAAAATCATTTATTTTCTTTTCAAACATTGTGTCAGGATGACGACGGAGACAACGAAGTGAACGACTTTGATGAAGAAGAGGCTGCACAGCAGGTGGGTGATTTTCTGTGTACAGCTGACAGGTGGGTGATGGGAGTGTCTGTGTACAGCTGACAGGTGGGTAATGGGAGTGTCTATGTACAGCTGACAGGTGGGTGATGGGAGTGTCTGTGTACAGCTGACAGGTGGGTGATGGGAGTGTCTGTGTACAGCTGACAGGTGGGTGATGGGAGTGTCTGTGTACAGCTGACAGGTGGGTAATGGGAGTGTCTGTGTACAGCTGACAGGTGGGTGATGGGAGTGTCTGTGTACAGCTGACAGGTGGGTAATGGGAGTGTCTATGTACAGCTGACAGGTGGGTGATGGGAGTGTCTGTGTACAGCTGACAGGTGGGTGATGGGAGTGTCTGTGTACAGTTGACAGGTGGGTGATAGGAGTGTCTGTGTACAGCTGACAGGTGGGTGATAGGAGTGTCTGTGTACAGCTGACAGGTGGGTGATGGGAGTGTCTGTGTACAGCTGACAGGTGGGTGATGGGAGTGTCTGTGTACAGCTGACAGGTGGGTGATGGGAGTGTCTGTGTACAGTTGACAGGTGGGTGATAGGAGTGTCTGTGTACAGCTGACAGGTGGGTAATAGGAGTGTCTGTGTACAGCTGACAGGTGGGTGATGGGAGTGTCTGTGTACAGCTGACAGGTGGGTGATGGGAGTGTCTGTACAGCTGACAGGTGGGTAATGGGAGTGTCTGTGTACAGCTGACAGGTGGGTGATGGGAGTGTCTGTGTACAGCTGACAGGTGGGTGATAGGAGTGTCTGTGTACAGTTGACAGGTGGGTGATAGGAGTGTCTGTGTACAGCTGACAGGTGGGTGATGGGAGTGTCTGTGTACAGCTGACAGGTGGGTGATGGGAGTGTCTGTGTACAGCTGACAGGTGGGTGATGGGAGTGTGTGTACAGCTGACAGGTGGGTGATAGGAGTGTCTGTGTACAGCTGACAGGTGGGTGATAGGAGTGTCTGTGTACAGCTGACAGGTGGGTGATGGGAGTGTCTGTGTACAGCTGACAGGTGGGTGATAGGAGTGTCTGTGTACAGCTGACAGGTGGGTGATGGGAGTGTCTGTGTACAGCTGACAGGTGGGTAATGGGAGTGTCTGTGTACAGCTGACAGGTGGGTAATAGGAGTGTCTGTGTACAGCTGACAGGTGGGTGATGGGAGTGTCTGTGTACAGCTGACAGGTGGGTGATGGGAGTGTCTGTGTACAGCTGACAGGTGGGTGATGGGAGTGTCTGTGTACAGCTGACAGGTGGGTAATGGGAGTGTCTGTGTACAGCTGACAGGTGGGTGATGGGAGTGTCTGTGTACAGCTGACAGGTGGGTAATGGGAGTGTCTATGTACAGCTGACAGGTGGGTGATGGGAGTGTCTGTGTACAGCTGACAGGTGGGTGATGGGAGTGTCTGTGTACAGTTGACAGGTGGGTGATAGGAGTGTCTGTGTACAGCTGACAGGTGGGTGATAGGAGTGTCTGTGTACAGCTGACAGGTGGGTGATGGGAGTGTCTGTGTACAGCTGACAGGTGGGTGATGGGAGTGTCTGTGTACAGCTGACAGGTGGGTGATGGGAGCGTCTGTGTACAGTTGACAGGTGGGTGATAGGAGTGTCTGTGTACAGCTGACAGGTGGGTAATAGGAGTGTCTGTGTACAGCTGACAGGTGGGTGATGGGAGTGTCTGTGTACAGCTGACAGGTGGGTGATGGGAGTGTCTGTGTACAGTTGACAGGTGGGTGATGGGAGTGTCTGTGTACAGCTGACAGGTGGGTGATGGGAGTGTCTGTGTACAGCTGACAGGTGGGTGATGGGAGTGTCTGTGTACAGCTGACAGGTGGGTGATAGGAGTGTCTGTGTACAGCTGACAGGTGGGTGATGGGAGTGTCTGTGTACAGCTGACAGGTGGGTGATGGGAGTGTCTGTGTACAGCTGACAGGTGGGTGATGGGAGTGTCTGTGTACAGCTGACAGGTGGGTGATAGGAGTGTCTGTGTACAGCTGACAGGTGGGTGATGGGAGTGTCTGTGTACAGCTGACAGGTGGGTGATGGGAGTGTCTGTGTACAGCTGACAGGTGGGTGATAGGAGTGTCTGTGTACAGCTGACAGGTGGGTGATGGGAGTGTCTGTGTACAGCTGACAGGTGGGTAATGGGAGTGTCTGTGTACAGCTGACAGGTGGGTGATGGGAGTGTCTGTGTACAGCTGACAGGTGGGTGATGGGAGTGTCTGTGTACAGCTGACAGGTGGGTGATGGGAGTGTCTGTGTACAGCTGACAGGTGGGTGATAGGAGTGTCTGTGTACAGCTGACAGGTGGGTGAGGTTAGAGTGGGTGAGAACACTTCCTTTATCGTTACTGCTCGTTGATTTTTAGGCTCGCCACTAAAATGCTTCGACTCGACTAGTGCAACCTTCTAGTGAGTACTTGCTTTGTTTATATTGGGGTGAGATTTTGCATTGAGTTGTTCTTGGTGCTCACTGCAGCCAGACGTTTTTAAACGCTCTCATTTTTCAGACGGCCTTCCAACCGTGACAAAGGCCAGCTGTGCAATAATAATTTCTACTGAAGAACAGCAACTGACAAGATATAAGCTATTGGTTTCATTTTTAATCAATTTTAAGATTGATTAGCAAAACAACTTTTGTATAGATTGAATTTATTAATGAATTTGTGCACCTTTATAACCGCTATTAAAATACTACTCTTAGTAGCGCATCCGCGTGTCCTTTTTATTATTGTCTTTGTATTAACGCAATTGTAATTTTATTATTTTGCCCGAAACTGCTCACTCTAATTTTGTACTCAATGCAAACTTCTACCCAGCACCTTTTTATTCGGCGGCAAGCATGCGAGTTAGCAATTCATTAATACTTTGCCTACCTAATCCCCAAGCTTAGTGGTGCTTGAGCTGAATAAATAAGTAAGCTATAGATATCAGTGATTAATTAGCACTTATTTGGCTTCCGTTTTATTTTTATTGGTTGAACTTTTTTTACAATTTTAGCGTATTGTCTTTTAGGTCAACTATAAAGTGTTTGTTTGTCATCATAGCCTTCAGATACTCGATTTGAACTGAAACCCTCTCAGATCCTCAGTTGATGTGCCAGCCTCCCAGATCCTCAGTTACTGGGTCAACCTCCCAGATCCTCAGTTCCTCCCAGATCCTCAGTTGCTGGGCCAGCCTCCCAGATCCTCAGTTACTGGGCCAGCCTCCCAGATCCTCAGTTGCTGGGCCAGCCTCCCAGATCCTCAGTTGCTGGGTCAACCTCCCAGATCCTCAGTTGCTGGGCCAGCCTCCCAGATCCTCAGTTGCTGGGTTAGCCTCCCAGATCCTCAGTTGCTGGGCCAGCCTCCCAGATCCTCAGTTGCTGGGCCAGCCTCCCAGATCCTCAGTTGCTGGGTTAGCCTCCCAGATCCTCAGTTGCTGGGCCAGCCTCCCAGATCCTCAGTTGCTGGGCCAGCCTCCCAGATCCTCAGTTGCTGGGCCAGCCTCCCAGATCCTCAGTTGCTGGGCCAGCCTCCCAGATCCCCAGTTGCTGGGCCAGCCTCCCAGATCCTCAGTTGCTGGGCCAGCCTCCCAGATCCCCAGTTGCTGGGCCAGCCTCCCAGATCCTCAGTTGCTGGGCCACCGCTACCCCCTCAGATTCGCCGACTCAGACACAGCCCAACCAATCCTCAGCAAGCGGACCAAGATGCACAGCAGCGACAGTCTGCCCGAGTACTCGTTCCGCGCCAGCTCGGACAAGAGCCTCCCCAATCATCGCATTCGCCTGATGCGGGCCTCACCTCGCATGGATCTGCTGCTCCTGGCCGCTGATAATGGCGACGTTCTGCTGTTCCGCTGGGGCTGGGAGCGCGTCTGGTTGGTGAACCGGCCGAGGGACCTGCCGGCGCCGCCTCCTGAGCAGGCCGCTGAGAATGCTGGGGAGTCCTGCTGCTCACCCGTGACCTGCATCGACTGGCGACCCGATGGACAGGTGGCTCTGGTGGCCTACAGGTGAGGCCTGGGATTCTGGTGTGGCCTACAGGTGAGGCCTGGGATTCTAGTGTGACCTACAGGTGAGGCCTGGGATTCTGGTGTGGTCTACAGGTGAGGCCTGGGATTCTGGTGTGACCTACAGGTGAGGCCTGGGATTCTGGTGTGGTCTACAGGTGAGGCCTGGGATTCTGGTGTGGCCTACAGGTGAGGCCTGGGATTCTGGTGTGGTCTACAGGTGAGGCCTGGGATTCTGGTGTGGTCTACAGGTGAGGCCTGGGATTCTGGTGTGGTCTACAGGTGAGGCCTGGGATTCTGGTGTGGCCTACAGGTGAGGCCTGGGATTCTGGTGTGGCCTACAGGTGAGGCCTGGGATTCTGGTGTGGCCTACAGGTGAGGCCTGGGATTCTGGTGTGGCCTACAGGTGAGGCCTGGGATTCTGGTGTGGTCTACAGGTGAGGCCTGGGATTCTGGTATGACCTACAGGTGAGGCCTGGGATTCTGGTGTGGCCTACAGGTGAGGCCTGGGATTCTGGTGTGGCCTACAGGTGAGGCCTGGGATTCTGGTGTGGCCTACAGGTGAGGCCTGGGATTCTGGTGTGACCTACAGGTGAGGCCTGGGATTCTGGTGTGGCCTACAGGTGAGGCCTGGGATTCTGGTGTGACCTACAGGTGAGGCCTTGTTGCAGATTGAGCAATGCGGAACCAACCCAACTCCAAGCCAGCTGCCATTTCTTCTTGAACCCAGCGACGGCCGGCTGCGGCACCTCAGTCTGGAGGATGGCAGCGTGCTGCACGAGGACTGGCTGACCCGCCGGCAGGACCAGCGGGCTGGCGACTCAGCCAACGAGGGCCCGGCGCTGTGCAGCCACTGGGCCCTCCTGGCAAATCGACAGTTCACCGAGCCGTGGACTCGGGCTGGCGAGGTTCTGCCGGTCTTTGCCGACCTGCTCGGCGGTGCATCGTCCGGCGCTTCGTCATCGTCTTCGACATCGACAACTGGCGGCGGCGGCGTCGTCGACTGGACGGCATCGCGTCGAATCGAGCGTCAGCTGAGCCTGCTGGCAGTGGCCAGCCGCCTGTGGATTCACCTGCTAGCCTACGGCATCTGCCGGCTGTGCCGACTGTCGTTTGACCAGCTGTGCCCCGGCGTCTGGTGTCCGGAGCAGTACCGGCCAGTGTCTGTGCTGGTGTCGGACAATCTGGCCAGGGTTAGCTTGCTGGCTAGCCGGGAGGGCCGGCAGCAGGCCGTGCTGCAGTTCGACACGGGCCTGGCCGAGGCGGGACGCTACGAGAGAGTCAGGCGGGTGGCGCTGACCGTGGTGCAGCTGACCCAGCTGACTGCCGGACTGCGGCGCTGTCTGAAGGAGATGACCGAGTGCTGGGAGGACTCGGTTAGTGCTGGGCTGGGAAGGGGATTTAACCTCGAGTTCGAGACCTCGCTTTACTAATCATCCAAGTTTTTGGATTCTGTGTCTCTTTATAATCCCAGATCCCCAGGTTGTTCTTCTGAAAACAAGGTTAATAATATCCTTTGAATCCTAGGTAATCTTTCGTGCCCTTGGTTAATCCTCCTAATCCTTGGTTAATCCTTCCAATCCTTGGTTAATCCCTCTAATCCTTGGTTAATCCTCCTAATCCTTGGTTAATCCTTCCAATCCTTGGTTAATCCCTCTAATCCTTGGTTAATCCTTCTTATCATTGGTTAATCCTCCTAATCCCAGATCCCCAACTAAACCAAAAGCTCCAAACCCAAACGCTCAGGTGCACGAGCTGGACCAAAAGTTCGCCGACTACAGCAAAGACAGAGACGAATACGCATTGGCAATGGGCGAGCCGGAGTGGCAGCTGCGCACGGACCTGATGGCGCTGCTGCTCACCGGACATTGCCACGCGAAATTCCGCGAATTCCTGTGCGAAGGCCTGTCCCGGGCCGGGCTGGTCCGCATCGGCCGCGGCATCGAGACCAGCCTGTGCTCCGTCCAGCGGCACAATGCCTGCCAGCTGCAGACTCTGCTGTTCGCCTTGATTTTCCACCTGGCCGAGCTGGCCGACTGCGCCGCTACCGGCGTCGCCGATCTGGGCAAAGGCGATGACGAAGATGACGGAGTCGATGAGGAAGGCGGAGAGAGCGGCGACGAAGGCGAGGACGATCTGGGCGAACGGCGTCTCGAAGCCGAGGCGAGCGACGACGATGGCGAGCTTGCAGAAACCGGGAAAGGCGACGCCCGGCTTGGTGAGAGACTACTATTAGTAGCTAATTGGAATGTGTGAGTAAATGTATAGGATTTACACCGTAGCAACAGTGATTTCGCAATAGCAACAAAGATTTCCCTAAAGCAACGGAGCATTTCGCTATAGTAATAGAGCACTTCTCCCTACTAGCAACACAACTTTTCGACATAGCAACAGCGTTTCTCCATAGCAACATATGTTTCCTCCATAGCAACAGAGGTTGTCACTGTAGCAACAGTGCTGCTTATGTTGGGGCCTGCGCCACAATGAACTTCTCAACCTTTTTTTTGGTGCATGCGAACCGCCCGGTCTGCCGCCCTAGCCGGTTCTATCTGGTTTGAGCTGGTTCAGCCCGGTTTTGGTTTTGGGCAGCCGGCGTGTGCGCGGATTGGCTGGCTGGGCCGGCAGACCCTCTCTTTTCTACCCCCCCTCCCTCGTGGAGCCTTACCCAGCGCGTGTTTTGATTGGCTGGGCTGGGGTTGGGTGCTCGCGGGGTTCTGTTTTGTGTGTACTTGCGCTCAGGCCGGTTTGGCCCACTCCCCCATTTTTGGCATACTATTTATTAGCTGGCTTGGAGCCGGCCGGTGGCACGCCGCTTGGTTTTCGGTTAGGGCTACACCAGCTACTGAGTAGTGAAACTACTGTAAAGTACAAAAAACTGCACGAGCCCAGTGAATTCTCGAACAGTGCATCACCAGCCAATCCGTGCCACCCGCCGTCTTCGAGCTGCCAGTCCAGTTATCACGGCTAAATAAACTGCGCTATATGAGTTGGTTCGATCCGGCCGGGTTAGCTAAAATTACGTTGTTCGGGTTGCGTTCGCGTTTTTTGGGGACTCTCTGCACGTGACTCCCCTCCATCCTCGCCGCCTCATCGCTTCACTTACTCACCTCCTTGCTCACCTGCACTCTTCGATTGGTCCGGAGTGTCTGTACGCCCCGCCAATCCTTCACATTCACCTCGCTTTCTCATTCACCTCGGTGACTCCCGGGCTTTGAGTGGCTATCCGCTCCGCTGACCAGCGGCAGTACCCCGAGCCTTCCGTGACCGAGGAGTGTCTGTGCGCCCCGGGTCGCATCTCTCCCGGCCTCTTTCCCTCGGAGTGGCCATCCGCCTCGAGGAGCGCCGGTCGTTCGCCTTCTGTCCATCCCTTCGCCGCGCACCCGGGGCAGTCCCGCACCGAACCCGCTACCCGGGGAAAACAAACGACCAGGCTAGACGAGATCGCAGCCCGCGAGTACAACACTTACTTCATAGAAGCAGTGGTTTTTGCACTTCAATTTTGGACATGCGAAGTTTGTTAACGTTCACGTAAAGATTATACTTTAACTATTATTCATAATTGACCGCAATGTCGGCCCAATTTCTTAGAAAACGTCCTTTATTCACGCCTGTCATCCTCTCCTCTACGAAGGCGAGCTCAGCCGCCGTCGGGCCGCGGACGCGCTGACCTACGCCGGCAGCGCCCTGGCCAAGTCCCTCGAGCTCGGCTCAGTAATCGAGCGCACCAGAGACAGCCTGCGCGCCTTCTGCGAATGGCTCTACGTGCAAATCCTGCGCCTATCTAAGGAGGCCGTGCCGCGCGCGCTCCAGCGCACCACCGTGCAGCGGCGCCGGCTAGTGATCGACTTTATTCGACACCAATTGGCCGACGGCGCCGCCACTGGGGGGCAGCGCCGATTCCGACTCGAGTTGGTGGGACAGTACCTGGCCGACGAGCCGCTGGCCTCCGTGCCCGACTGCCCGACCGTCTGGCAGCAGGTGCTGGAGCGGCATCTTCAGCGGGAGGCTTGGCCTAGCGGGCATCGGCGGCAGCGGCGCCTGTTGCGCGCTTGCACGCTGGTGCGCCCGGAC
This sequence comes from Macrostomum lignano, assembly GCA_002269645.1. Lineage (NCBI taxonomy): Eukaryota > Metazoa > Platyhelminthes > Macrostomidae > Macrostomum > Macrostomum lignano. The sequence goes on from NIVC01000142.1 coordinate 472,252, forward strand.
ACGGAGGCTTCGCTGGCGCAGTGTCTGGAGCGCCTGTGCGACCGGGTTGACGCCGCCTGCCGGCTGGTTGAGCCGCGCCGGGTTCGCCTGCTGACAGAGCCGCCTGTGCAGCCGGTGTCCGGTCTGCGACCGCTGGCTCAAGGATTCATGGGCAGACAGGTGAGCAAGACCTGATGCTGAACATCGAGTCCTGGACCTCTCGCTTTAATATGAGAATCGAGTCTACGACCTCTCGCTTTAATAGGGGAATCGAGTCTAAGACCTCTAGCTTTAATATGGAAATCGAGTCCAGGACCTCTCGCTTTAATAATGGAAATCGAGTCCACGATCTCTGTTCTAATAAAAACCATATCCAACCCTCAGGCGCTGTACCACGCGCTGCTTCTGCACCCGGACGGCTGCACCGGCCTGCTGTTCCGCCAGGGCCCCGACGGTTGGTGCGGCCTTCGGTTTCGCTGCTCTTCCGACAACGACGGCGCCCTCAAATTGGTGGACGCCTGCCAGCTGGACGCCAAGCAGTTCGCCTGTCTGCTTGCCGGGCCAGAAGGCGCGTCGGCCACGTCTTCACTTGTCGTACTGCCGCTGGCCGCCTTCAACGAGGCCGATTGGTCGCCGCCAACGGCGTCCCCGGAGTCGGCAGCCGCCGGCCTCAATGATTCGTCGATCGTCGACTTGGCCGATCGGCTGGGCGAACGACTTCGCGCCGACAATCTGCCTGGGTGCGGCATCGCTGTCGCAGCTGAGCGCCGCCTGATGGTCTCCGTGCTGTTCGCCTGCCACCGACGGCTGCGCGTCTGCCTGCTGGAGCCCTTCAGCGAGGACGACGACGACGATGAAGAAGGCGCGGCGGCAGACGATGCCGACCGGGACGAAGAGGACCGCGTCGCGAACGTTTCCGCAATGTCGGCAACGGCGCCAATGGAACAGAACTAATTAATATCTCTTTTATGCTACTTAATTTCCACACTATTAGTAGCATGGTGTGAAAATAAAATTTTGTCAGTAAAGTCGCATTTTTTCAGTGCAAAATATACAAATAAACGACTGAACAAGCTTATTGAAAACGTCAATGCTGTTTTACTTATAAAACATATGCAACAGATGCTGTTAAAGTTTGACTGCTTTTATTAATCATTAATGTAATTATTGTTGAACATGACGAACATGGGTATGGGTGACCGAGTAATGTTTTTACTAATGGATAAGCAGACGACAGTCCAAATGAATGCAGAAACAAAGCAGGCGGTCAGGCCGAGCTGATGTTGAACCGGGCCGCTCGCAGCTGCAGCTTCTCCTCGTTGGTTGGCGGCAGGTTGAACCGATCGGCGCGCGCCTTCAGCCTGGCAGCCTCGGCGTCCGCCTCAGCGGCCGGCTTGGCCAGCCCGAATCGCTCCGCCCGGATGCGCAGCCGCTCCGCCTCCGCTGTCGACGAAGCTGCGGCGGTGGCGGCGGCGGCGGCGGCTGGAGCGGCTCCGCTGGATGCGGCAGCGAGGCCGAACCGCTCGGCCCGCTTGCGCTTTCGCTCTTCGAGCTCCTCGGCGCTCGCGCCATCGCCGCCGCCGCCGCTTGCTCCGATGCCGAATCGCTCGGCGCGCAGGGCCTTCCGCTTCTCCATGTCTTCGGCGGAGATCCCGTCGCCGCCGCCTCCGGTGCCAAATCGTTCAGCGCGCAGGGCCTTTCGCTTCTCGACATCGTCAGCTGAGGCGCCGGTGCCGAATCGTTCGGCGCGCAGAGCTTTGCGCTTCTCCATCTCGTCGTTGGTGGCGGCAGCAGCGGCGCCGAATCGCTTGGCTCGCAGGGCCAGCAGCTCAGCTTCGCTCGGCTTGCTTGCCGCTGCAGGCTTCGGCGGAGAGGCGGCCGGAGGAGCGGCGGTTTCCGGAGCAGCAGCGGCAGCGGCGGTCCCAGCCGGCTGGGTGAGTCGGACTTTCTTAGCTGAGGAGGCGGCCTCGCTGTTGGCCGTAGCGGGTGCCGCCGCGCCTTCGCTAGCAGCGGGTTTCGAAGCAGCGGGAGCAGCAGCAGCAGCCGCTGGAGCCGCCAGCTTCAATTTTAACGGCGGCACCACAGCCGGTTGCGGGGCCGACGTTATGGCGTCCCCTTCCAGCAGGCTGTCTTCGGCCCGCTTGACCAGCAATTCATGAAGCCGCTCGACCAGCTCCTTCTTTGAGCCCGTGACTGGCAGCTCGGCCGCTTTGCACTGCTCTTTGAGCTCCTTCAGTTTCATCCGACTCAAATCTTCAACGCTCGGTACGTCGGTCGATTCGGACATGACTGGCTGGATCTGGCATGAACCGGGTTGGAGGTTGGTCATTCACTCAGGCACATTCACTAAGAGTAGAGGCAGATTCACTAAGAGAAGAGGCAGATTCACTAAGAGAAGAGGCAGATTCACTAAGAGAAGAGGCAGATTCACTAAGAGAAGAGGCAGATTCACTAAGAGAAGAGGCAGATTCACTAAGAGAAGAGGCAGATTCACTAAGATTAGAGGCAGATTCACTAAGAGAAGAGGCAGATTCACTAAGAGAAGAGGCAGATTCACTAAGATTAGAGGCAGATTCACTAAGAGAAGAGGCAGATTCACTAAGAGAAGAGGCAGATTCACTAAGAGAAGAGGCAGATTCACTAAGAGAAGAGGCAGACTCACTAAGAGGCAGATTCACTAAGAGAAGAGGCAGATTTACTAAGAGAAGAGGCAGATTCACTAAGAGAAGAGGCAGACTCACTAAGAGGCAGATTCACTAAGAGAAGAGGCAGATTCACTAAGAGAAGAGGCAGATTCACTAAGAGAAGAGGCAGACTCACTAAGAGAAGAGGCAGACTCACTAAGAGGCAGATTTACTAAGAGAAGAGGCAGATTCACTAAGAGAAGAGGCAGACTCACTAAGAGGCAGATTTACTAAGAGAAGAGGCAGATTCACTAAGAGAAGAGGCAGATTCACCAAGAGAAGAGGCAGACTCACCAAGAGAAGAGGCAGATTCACTAAGAGAAGAGGCAGATTCACTAAGAGAAGAGGCAGATTCACTAAGAGAAGAGGCAGACTCACTAAGAGGCAGATTCACTAAGAGAAGAGGCAGATTTACTAAGAGAAGAGGCAGATTCACTAAGAGAAGAGGCAGACTCACTAAGAGGCAGATTCACTAAGAGAAGAGGCAGATTCACTAAGAGAAGAGGCAGATTCACTAAGAGAAGAGGCAGACTCACTAAGAGAAGAGGCAGACTCACTAAGAGGCAGATTTACTAAGAGAAGAGGCAGATTCACTAAGAGAAGAGGCAGACTCACTAAGAGGCAGATTTACTAAGAGAAGAGGCAGATTCACTAAGAGAAGAGGCAGATTCACCAAGAGAAGAGGCAGACTCACCAAGAGAAGAGGCAGATTCACTAAGAGAAGAGGCAGATTCACTAAGAGAAGAGGCAGATTCACTAAGAGAAGAGGCAGACTCACTAAGAGAAGAGGCAGATTCACCAAGAGAAGAGGCAGATTCACCAAGAGAAGAGGCAGATTCACTAAGAGAAGAGGCAGATTCACTAAGAGAAGAGGCAGATTCACTAAGAGAAGAGGCAGACTCACTAAGAGGCAGATTTACTAAGAGAAGAGGCAGATTCACCAAGAGAAGAGGCAGACTCACCAAGAGAAGATGCAGATTCACTAAGAGAAGAGGCAGATTCACTAAGAGAAGAGGCAGACTCACTAAGAGGCAGATTCACTAAGAGAAGAGGCAGATTCACTAAAAGAGGCAGATTCACTAAGAGAAGAGGCAGACTCACTAAGAGGCAGATTCACTAAGAGAAGAGGCAGATTCACTAAGAGAAGAGGCAGATTCACTAAGAGAAGAGGCAGACTCACTAAGAGGCAGATTCACTAAGAGAAGAGGCACATTCACTAAGAGAAGAGGCAGACTCACTAAGAGGCAGATTTACTAAGAGAAGAGGCAGATTCACTAAGAGAAGAGGCAGATTCACTAAGAGAAGAGGCAGATTCACTAAGAGAAGAGGCAGACTCACTAAGAGGCAGATTCACTAAGAGAAGAGGCACATTCACTAAGAGAAGAGGCAGACTCACTAAGAGGCAGATTTACTAAGAGAAGAGGCAGATTCACTAAGAGAAGAGGCAGATTCACTAAGAGAAGAGGCAGACTCACCAAGAGAAGAGGCAGATTCACTAAGAGAAGAGGCAGATTCACTAAGAGAAGAGGCAGACTCACCAAGAGAAGAGGCAGACTCACTAAGATTAGAGGCAGATTCACTAAGAGAAGAGGCAGATTCACTAAGATTAGAGGCAGATTCACTAAGAGAAGAGGCAGATTCACTAAGAGAAGAGGCAGATTCACCAAGAGAAGAGGCAGACTCACCAAGAGAAGAGGCAGATTCACTAAGAGAAGAGGCAGACTCACCAAGAGAAGAGGCAGACTCACTAAGAGAAGAGGCAGATTCACTAAGAGTAGAGGCATTTTCACAAAGTAGAAGAGGCAGATTCACTAAGAGTAGAGGCAGATTTACAAAGGGAAGAGGCAGATTCTTAATAGAGCAGTTTGAAGGAGAGAAATGACAGTGGATCCTTGCCAGTATAAAACTAATAATAAAAACTTTAAGCAAAAACGCAACAATATCACCGAATTCGTAGTTCCTTTCCGAACTTCGAGCCGATCAGAAAGCTCGAATAAAACAGTTTATTTCTTGTTTTAATTTCTGTCGGTTTTTTGTTTCTGTTTGTAATCGAATGCTAACACTGTTTAAACACCGTTTGCAAACGCGCGCACACACTATAGCGGTTCTGTTGTTCATATTTTCTTATAATGAGTCACATTGACGCCACTCCGAACCAACCCACACCGAAACGGAAAACACAGCTGGCAGGCGGGGGGGGGGGTTAACAGTGTCACATAGCTATTAGCTTCTCGTTGAAGTCGAGATGGGTTCGAATCATTGTGGTCAGGTAGGACAGCATCAGCAGGTCCTTAGTTGATGAGTTCACCATATCGTCGAATGTCTCTTTGTCCAATTTGGGCACCGTGTTGACCAGCTGGGCTAGGGATCTGCCCAGCTGCGGGTCCGCCTTCTGCTGGTCAGTTAGCACGGAGTCGACGTAGGCAATCACCTGCGGGTGCGTTTGTCAGGGAGTTGTGGCCATTAGAGGCGATTCTCATGCTGGGTTTGGGCGATTCTCATTCTGGCTTTGGGGCGATTCTCATGCTGGATTCGGAGAGGTTATTTGGTTTGGATTAAATAGCAGCAATCTTATTTAAACGGCGCATGAACCCACCTGCTCCAGCATTCGAGACAGATTCCTGGCAGCCGAACGCACATTGCCAACATCGTCTAGCAGGCTGACGGCACGTTTAATATTGTTCCTGCCGCTCTGCATCACCCGACAGGCGGCGGCTTCGTCATCGTAGGCCTCGTTGCGAAGCTCGATTGGCACAAACATTGTGCCCTTGGTCTTGCCTGGAACGCCGAACGTGGTGCTGACGAAAGCTCGAAATTGCATTCTTGGCCGGCTGTCGTCAACCTCGGCGTTAACTAGCAGGTGTACAGGCCTGCGGCATTCTCGCGAGTAATAGTCGTGTATGAGCACCGATGGAGCTCGGATGCTGGAGCCGGTGCTGAACCAGCCTACAATAGACTCGCCGGGATTGGCTTTGCGATGCAATTCGAACATGGCCCGCTGGAATTCTATGTCAATGGCGGCGCTGTCCTCGGATTCGCTGTGCGGCACAGAGAAACAATTTGTAGCCGTCACCTGACCCTTGCTGTCGCTGCTGCCTGCTCGGTTGAGTAGTTGGTCTGACTGTTATCGATTCCATCCTATCTTCTGTCTGTCTGTCTGTCTGTCTGCCTGCCTGCCTGTGTGTCTGCCTGCCTGCCTGTCTGTCTGTGTGTCTGTCTGTCTGTCTGTCTGTCTGTCTGCCTGCCTGCCTGTGTGTCTGCCTGCCTGCCTGTGTGTCTGTCTGTCTGTCTGTCTGTCTGTCTGTCTGTTGGTCTGTCTGTACATTATCCCATCTATCTGTCCCGTCTCCTGACTGCCTTCCCGCATGCACAGTGAGCACTCACCTAGCAGAGTGCCAATCACTTGCAGCTGGTTCTCTGGCCGGCGCTCATAAAAGTCAATAATTTGTAACAGCACAGTGGGGTGCACCCGCAGCTGCAGAGCCCCTGAACTACTGCTTACTTTAGCCTGAAAAAGTTTTTAGTAGTATATATGCTTGATTTGAATGTAATATTAAAAATCGCATAAAGGTTAGTGTGTTTGATACTATATACAAAAATCTTGCATATTACAATAGGGGTCAAATCATAAAAATACAATCAATTACAATTTTTTTACACAATTTTACAAATTTGGATATTTAAATTTGACATAAATTTTTGTTACATCCTTGCATTTTTTCTAATATACAAAAACAATCCAAAAAAGATCAATACAAGTGTGGCCTAGCCCAATATTATACTTTTATATTTTTATATAGTTTTTATAGGTTAGGACATAGAGATAGTCTATAGCATATAGATAGCACATAGTGCACATATAAGTCAATAATGTGCAATAATTATGTGCAATAATTATGTGCAATAATTGGCCAAGTCAGCCAATCTGGCTGACCAATTTGGCGGCCAACCAAGGTAAGTTGCAAAAATGCCCACCCGAATAAATACCCAAGTAATACTAAGTAGATAACAAGGCATTTTGTCTTAATAGGATAGTCACAGTTACTCCTGCCATTCACCCAAAGCTGCTTAATTCTGCTTTAGGGTTTTTTACATGTAAGTCACATTTTTGGCCAAAAACGTTCTTTATTAATGTTTATTCTCTATTCTCTATTAATTCTTTATTATGATAGAAAAAAGATATTTATATAGATACCTATCTGGTACACTTTGAACAAGGGCGGATCCAGAGAGGAGGCCAAGGGGGCCATGGCCCCCCCTTAACTATGGCCAAAGAAATTTTGATCATACTTTTTTGACCTGCTACTATGCCAGGTCTATTTTCCAATATAGGGTTGTAATGCTTGGTATAGCTTTGCCCCCTTCTCAAAAATTTTCTGGATCCACGCCTGACTTTAAAATATGTTAGTATACTTAGAATTCCTCATATTCATTACAAATCCTCATATTCATTACAATTGCACTTTTTTAGTATAATATGGTAGTGTTAAACTAATAAGACTAAGGGACTAAGGGGTAGTATTAAACTAATAACTAAACTAAATAGCATCATCTTTATATGCTTTGAAACCTTAAATTTGAAAGCTAGTCATGAAACCCCCAAAGGCTTAATGCACAAAATATATGATGTTCCCTTATCATTTATTAATCTTTGCTCCCTTTTCTTTATATTGCTTGCCTTGGCTTAAGTTCTAAATTCCAAGGACTTAAAAGTTCCTTTTATTTTTTGAAATTGGCAATATTTATTCATCTCTAACCCTTTTTAGATGCTAATCACTTTGTCAATTAGCATTTTGTCAAATGGTTGACTATTTGGTAAGGGTAGCAGTATTTGCAATTGACAAAGTGACTATTTGAATTTTGGCAAGGGTAGTAGTATTTGCAATTGATGAAGTAACCTTGTTTTTAATTATATTTACTTTGATACCAAATGTATATAGAGAATTGAGCTTGAAAAAAGTATTAATTTGTGATTATAAAAGGTTAAAATCATATTTAGTTATTTAGATTTATTCATAAATTGTTTATCATTGTTTATTATTCTGTTTAAAAAAACATTTATACTTTATTGTAATTCAATGTTGAAATTCAAGTTTTAATTTGAATTAAAATCATTTAAAAAATTCAAACATAGGCCTATGGCTATGTTATATATTTTATTTGGAAACAACACAACATAGTAAGGCCTATGTTGCACTTTGAAATTAATTAAGGGGGCTAACCTGCTTAATCTGTTTCATTTATATAAAAAAGTTAACAGAAGAAATTTTGGCATAGATACAGATGCAGCTATCAACATATATACATAATACAATTATACTACAAATATACTACAATACTATATATAGGCCTATACATAACATAATCAAGGGCATAGCCAAAAGGGGGGATAAAGGCCTAAGGGCATGTTCCCCTGGAAGGGGAATTTTTTACTGCCTTTGTATTTTGCTTCCATTGCTTCCATTAGAGATAGGGCCTATATTTAACATGTCATTAGCATCAGGCCCTTGGTCTATAAATACAATAAGACATCATTCAATTAACTATTATTTCAATCTATTGTAGCATAGGCCTAGACCTACAGTTATACATACGCCTTACGCCTAATCTCCACTCCCACAAACCTTATCAGATGAAACTATTACTATTAGGCCTACGCATTAACTAATTCTATCCCATGTGTATACTGTGTAGTCTATGGAATACAACTGTTATTTTGAGTTTTTAACTCTTTATGGCTTAATTTTTGTATCCTTCAGGCAAACACAGGCAGAATTGCCAGGTGACGTCGTCGACATCCTTGCGCTACACACACAGCCAAAAATTAAAATTTCGTTCAAAGGCAATTTCTCTCTTCAATCGTGTTATTAAGGAAAAAGCCAGTTAATGTGTAAAAATCATTCTTTTTAATTAGATTTAGTTTTTTATTTTTATATCCTAATAAACAGCCTTTTAATTTTTGGTTAAATCTCCAAAAACGACGTTTATTTTTTGTTAAGCTGACTACATCATTTAAAAAAATTGGTTTACAATAATTGGATTGATTATTTACACCTATATCTGCCCAGAAATTCTACTATTAAGTAACACCCCACGAATATGTTCTGTAAAACTCATTTAAAAAACAATTTAAAAAAATCTGTATTTACAGCTGCGTACCCTACAAACTCGTTGCCCCTGACAGGCTAGTGACATGTACGACTCCTTCTCATGACTGATGTATGAGGCTACCCGAGCTAACAACATGTTTTTTTTCTGGGGCAGAAGCAAGTTTTAGCAGCCCAATTTAATTTCAATAAAGTGTACCTAATTTGCTAATAGCGGACATAATCAGATACATGTACACATGTACATGTATGCTGGACAGGGGTGTCGGAATCGGGGGGGGGGGGGGGCTGAAGCCCCCTCCCACTTTTTGCCATGATCCAGCAAGTGCCCTTTTTGAATTTTAAACAAGTGTCGACTGGTTTTGGGCTCTGGCTCTTCTGAGTCTTGGAAGCTAGTGGGGTATCAGCTGATATAATACCCGTAGTTCATGTTGTTCTCAATCTCCATTCCACTACAGTTTTTATCTACTGTGCATAAGCCTTGGTGCTTTTAGTGCATTGGTCAGCAAACTTTTCACCTAAAGGGCCAGATTGAGAACCTAGCGTGGCGCAATGACTGCCCTTCTGGGTTTGCTTCGCTGGGCCCCCGTAAGCAAAATGCGCCCATGAGTCCCTGACTGCAGGCAAGAGAAGGGAGAGAGGATAGGGAATAGAGTAGAGAATTATATGAGCGTAGGAGAAAGGAGAGGCAAGGAGAGGAGAAGGAAAGGAAAGACAAGATAAGAGGAGAGAGGAGAGGAGAGAAAAGAGGAGAGGAGAGGAGAGGAGAGGAGAGAGGAGAGGGGAGGAGAGGAGAGAAAAGAGGAGAGGAGAAAAGAGGAGAGGAGAGGAGAGGAGAGGAGAGGAGAGGAGAGGAGAGGAGAGGTGAAGGGATAAAGGAGAAGAGAGTAGACGAGAAGAGAGATAAAATTGGAGAGGGGAGATGGATGAGGAGAGGAGAGACGAAATAGGAGAGAGAGGAGAGAAGAGGGAAGGGAGAAGAGAATGGAGAGAAAAAGTAGAGGAGAGATGAGAGGAGAGAGGTGAGGAGATGAGAGGAAAGAGAGGAGAGGGGAGGGGAGGAGAGGAGAGAATAGGAGAGGAGAAGGAGAAGGAAAGGAAAGACAAGATGAGAGGAGAGAGGAGAGGAGAGAAGAGAGGAGAGAAGAGAGGAGAGAAGAGAGGAGAGAAGAGAGGAGAGAAGAGAGGAGAGAAGAGAGGAGAGGAGAGGAGAGAAGAGGAGAGAGGAGAGGTGAAGGAATAAAGGAGAAGAGAGTAGACGAGAAGAGAGATAAAATTGGAGAGGGGAGATGGACGAGGAGAGGAGAGACGAAATAGGAGAGAGGGGAGAGAAGAGGGAAGGGAGAAGAGAATGGAGAGAAAAGGGAGAGGAGAGAGGTGAGGAGATGAAAGGAAAGAAAGCGAGGAAAGGAGAGGGGAGGAGAGGAGAGGAAGAGGAGAGGAAAGAAAAGATGAGAGGAGAGAGGAGAGGAGAGAATTGAGAGGAGAGGAGAGAGGAGAGGAGATGAGAGAGGTGAGGAGAGTAGAGAGGAGAGGAGATGAGAGAGTTGATGAGAGGAGGGAAGAGAGGAGAGAAGAGGAGAGGAGAGGAAAGGAGAGAGGAGAGGAGAGAGGTGAGGAGAGGAAAGGAGAGAGGAGAGGAGATAGGTGAGGAGATGAGAGGAGAAGAGAGAGGAGAGGAGAGAACAGGAGAGAATATGAGAAGAGAGCTGAGAAGAGACAAACATCGAGCGGGCCGGATTGCTATTGTGAAGATTTAAAGGATCTGAGGGCCGGATAGAGAGGCTTTGCGGGCCACATTTGGCCCTCAGGCCGGAGTTTGCCAACCCCTGTTTTAGTATTCAGCCCTTTCACTTTTGGCGTCTCTGATCGAAATTCCGAGTGCGCCGCAATCCCAAGACCTCAACCGCTGCTGGCGCTGCAACCAAAATTGCTAAAATGCCGTCAGCTAAAAGAATAAAGAGACAGTGCCAAGAGGAACTGAAGGATTTTACTATATAAATTGATAATGCAATTTTCGCAATTAGTTGCGCGATGTTTGAATCAGTTAAAAATTCAAACATTTTCAGACTTTTGGCCACTTCCAACTCAAAATTGAATATCGGCCTGGTTGTCACAATTTCACAAACTGATACAACAGCAGGAGTTTGGGTGCCTTTAGATTTAAAGAAATTATTTGCAATGTGCCCTCCCATCAATAGCCCCCCCCCCACTTGCAACTTTCCGGTTGACATCAAACGACTTTCAGCAGGCAAACTTTCCCGGCCCTGGCAACTTTCCGACTGGCAACTTCAGCTGGCAACTTCCAGGTTGGCAACTCTCCCACGCCAAACATGCAGTACATGTGCATACGCGCGTGTGTACATGTACGTACTGAACTAAAGTACATGTACATGTACATATACTGCTGTCTGTCGCGTCGTCGCGGGGGGGGACAGGGGCTGGTCCCTCTAGTAAAGAATGGGGGGGACATGACAATTATGCTTGTCCCCCCTTCACCCCACCTTAATTGTGGCGCGTTTTGGAAATCAATTTTGTTTCAGGACGCTAAAAAGGAACTGTGGCGCTGAAATATGAAGTGCCTTCGGCGCTAAATGCGTGTTCTGCGACGTTAAAATGAGCTCAACAACACCGGCCGATTCTCAAAATACATGTACTGTATACATGTATGTAGCTTTTCAAAACATGTACATTGAAATTTAGTCATGTACATGTAAAATTCTTGGCTCTGCTGCCCCCCCAGCATAAAATCCATGGCGGCCCACCTTGTGGCCCGTTGTGGAAATCAATAATTTTGTTTCCGGACCGTGCTAAAATTTAGCACCTGTGGCGCTAAAATGATAGTGCCTTCCATTCGGCGTTAAAAAAATAAGTGCGAAGACAACACCGACTCTCAATATGTAGATTCTCAAATCATATGTGTAGCAATTTAGTCATGTATACATGAAATTCTTGGCTTTGTCTCCCCACCAAAAAATCCATGGGGACGACGCCCCCCCCGTGTGTAATGTACCATCGTTACACATTACATTGTACAATTTGCGCACATACATTTACATGCATAATATATTGCTCTGATGGTAGCATAATAACTAATATACAGGTGGAAGTTTTGTGAGAGACACACTAGTACATGTTGTACATGTATGTGCCCTCTATTCTTGATCCATATAAATGTATTTCGGTGAAAAAAATGAAATGTATTTTTACATAGCAACAGAATAAAGCTTGCTGCATCGAGATGTACATGAATGTTTAACCCCACATATTTACACGACAAAATATACCACCACAGAATGTATACTACTGTACAGGTCAAAACGGCCCTTTTCAGGGCCACTAAATTTAATAAAGGCTTATACTCAATACTCATCGCTGCATGGACCTTGCAATCACTCTCGTTAGTTGGGATATGGTCTAGTTAAAATAAGTACACTGTACACCGCTTTTGTGTAATTTTATGGCATAATATGGAATTACATGTATGTTGTAGTAGGAAGACATGTAGCTCGTAGATATATTTTTGTCGTCATTGAATTGTGGCGAATATAAAATATATATGATACAATTTCTGACAATTAGGCTTATCGACCGGCTTCTCAACTCTCTTGACCTGAGTTTGAACTTAAAGTGGAAGACCAATTCACAATTTTCCTTTCCGAACTTATACCGATTACCGAGTCGAGTGTTCAACAACTTACCCTCCACTGGACTTTTTCAGCATAAGTTCTGGTCATTCTACTTAAAGTAGTAGTATAAATACAGCTGAAGAAAAATAATCCAAACACAACTTCAATCAATGTTATCAAAAACTCTCTTATCCAATTAAATTACGGGTAATAAATTATGCTAATAACCTAACATGCTATAAAACCAAGACTTCCTCGCTCGTAGCTGAAATACATTCATTCTTTACGCGCGCTAGTCTCATTCTACACAACTGTCGGAATAAAATGGCTCGCACCAAGCAAACTGCTCGCAAGTCTACCGGAGGCAAGGCTCCGCGCAAGCAGCTGGCCACTAAGGCTGCCCGCAAGAGCGCCCCGGCCACTGGCGGCGTGAAGAAGCCGCACAGGTACAGGCCCGGCACCGTGGCTCTCCGTGAGATCCGTCGCTACCAGAAGAGCACCGAGCTGCTGATCCGCAAGATGCCCTTCCAGCGCCTGGTCCGCGAAATTGCCCAGGACTTCAAGACCGATCTGCGCTTCCAGAGCAGCGCCGTCCAGGCCCTGCAGGAGGCCAGCGAGGCCTATCTGGTCGGCCTGTTTGAGGACACCAACCTGTGCGCCATTCACGCCAAGCGTGTCACCATCATGCCGAAGGACATCCAGCTGGCCCGCCGCATCCGTGGCGAGCGCGCTTAAGTTGCCGCGTTAGCAGCTAAGTGACTAGATCAGCAGTAATACTGCTGAGTTAAGCTGTCGATAGAAACCTGAACGTTAAAACGGCCCTTTTCAGGGCCACCACATTTAATGAAATCTTACTCGTCTGGGGTGTGGTCTGGTTAAAATGAGAGGAATTATTAGTACGAATCGTACTATGACCCTTCATTTACACTGATACTAAAGCCGGTCAAGCAGAACAAAAGCATTATGCCAATTACAAGCACGTAGCTCTACTCTTGCATTTGTGTATATAAATATACGATTTCTAACTACACCTTCCAAGCACAATTTTATTTTTAGGCTAACTTAGTTACTGCCAACAATATTGTAAAATTGTAAATAGGTTGTGTGGATGATTTTCATTCGCTTGTATTGTATAGTAAAGTGCTTGTATATTCTGCAGCTTGCTATGTTAGGTCTGAGCATCTTTTAAGGTAGTTACAGCATGACTAATATATCCAAAATTTCTAAATCCATAATATTGAAAATTGCAATGCGTACAATAATAAGATAAGTCACTGACTCTTACAATAGTATACTTTAAACTAAATATTTAAACAAACCGTACTGTACTAAATCGTTCAAGCTTTTCATATGGTCTGTTCCGTTTTCAGAATCTGTTCCAGAACCGTGTTCTAGTTCTGGTTGAGATTAGATCGAGAAAATTTCTGGATCTGTTGTCATGTTTACACATGTTTACAGTAAAATATATTTGAAATCGTCAATTAATCTGTTTTTTTTCATATCCAAGACTGGCAAGAGGAAACAAAGACAAGGAAAGACAAATTATAAAGACTGACAAACAAAATCGGTTCGAACTCGTCGAAGCTTTTCATTTTCCTACCGCGATTCTGGTTTCTGGAATCGGAATTATTCTGGTTCTGGGACTGGAACCAATCTTCGTGAAAAGCATATTTTTGAGTTTGAGTTTTGCAACTCAAAAGTTCAATCCCAAAATTTACAAAGTACATTTATTACCGTAATAGGCCTTGGAAATAAAATGCTGTTCAACTTATTGTTTACAATCTTAAACTGGTAGTTAAAGAGAAATCTACTACTTAGTCTAAACTCAAAAGCTACGGTAAGTTGCCTGTTCAGTCTATTACACTACACATTCATTCGGCAGGCAGCAAACCACTCGCCAATCGTTTTGACAATTGCCGATGTATAGAATGCATCGGGTCATGTCCCCAGTGTCCCCCTGGGCTACGCCCCTGTGCACATTCAAATGGAAGTGATTCTTCCCCAGGACTGAGTACTCGTCGTATTAAACTCGCAGTACGCGTACATTACGACTACCCTGAATACATGTGTATGCATGTATGCTTTAGCATGTACCTGCAATAACTTATTAAAGGTTATTAATTAGAGTGTTTTGTTTAATTCAAATAAAAATAGCATTTGTTTATTCAATTTTATTGAATGAATCTGGCGACATTCGACAAGACAACTTAACCAAGTTAACTACTAAATCCCCAGATTAATTGGGTCATTAATTAGCTTTATTAGTAACTTCCGACTTGTGATGGAGTGAACTTGCCCATCAAATTCTGTTTTTTTACTAATGGAAGTTAAACGCAGTACATGTAAAACAGAGAGCATTCAAGGCAGAATAGTTGAATAGATTTATTTAAGTTGGATTGCAGAAATAAACGTGCATTTAAATTAAGTTTAACAACTTGCATGTAAGCTTACTGTAAGTAGAAAGAGACGAACATTAAATTGTATTTAATCAGATGATTCTCTTTCAGCCAATAAGAGAGCTGGTCGTTGCCTAGGCCGTTGCTAAGAAAATTTCTGTGTTGGATTCGTATATATATGTTAGGCCTGTCGCTTTAAATCTTAAATCAACGACTTCACTTCATCTCTAGTCTTCAAGTTCAATTCAGAAGAATTCAACATGTCTGGACGTGGCAAGGGTGGCAAGGCCAGGAGCAAGGCAAAGACTCGCTCGTCTCGCGCGGGACTGCAATTCCCGGTCGGCCGTATTCACCGTCTGCTGCGTAAGGGCAACTACGCTGAGCGCGTTGGTGCCGGCGCTCCGGTGTACCTGGCCGCTGTGCTGGAGTACCTGGCTGCCGAGGTGCTCGAGCTGGCTGGCAACGCTGCTCGTGACAACAAAAAGACTAGGATCATCCCACGTCATCTTCAGCTGGCCATCCGCAACGACGAGGAGCTGAACAAGCTGCTGAGCGGCGTCACCATCGCTCAGGGCGGCGTTCTGCCCAACATCCAGGCCGTGCTGCTGCCTAAGAAGACAAAGGTGCCCGGCAAGGCCTAATAAGTGTGGCTCTGCACCGGAACTACCAGTGACCAGACTGCATTTAGTGGCGTCTAACCTTATTAAATGACGCAATAAATCACGAACGCTAAAACGGCCCTTTTCAGGGCCACCAAACTCGCATGATGTCTGACAGTCTCATTAGACTCTTAGAGTCGAGTATTTTAACTTGATCAAAATCTAATGTAAAGGCTAGGTTAGCATGTCCTGAAATTTAGCCTATTACGGCAAAAGAGCAATGCTCAATAAGAAAATATGAATAATTATTAGTAAGTTAACTCCTGTCAGGTAGCCAAAGACCCAAGCAGTTGGTATAATTTCGTATTTAATTCCGTAGGGCTTACGATCTGAAAAAGATCTACTAGAATTAGATCTTGCTAGATCTCTTAACCCTGCCCTGGTTCACAACTTAGCAGTGCAGTTTCATTTTGACAGTACACGCTAAAAGCCTAAAACTAAAACTAAGGCTCTTCCACATTGCAATGCCACCATTCATCAAGTTAACTCAATTTGACACCTCACAAAATTTCTATTAGTAAACACTGATCACGCTTTCATAAATTTTTACTGGTGATAAAATGGGTCTGGGGTCTGTTAGTTTGTGATGTGACTGACAGACAATTTTGCCCTGAAAAGGGCCGTTTAACTAACTTGACTGTTAGGTTTAGGTGTTTAGTGATGATGATACGACGCCACGCCACTATCAGCAGACGTTACTGTCGGGCCGTTTAAGTCATCTGTTTTACATTATCGATCTAGCAGTTCACACAATGTCAATCATAAATAATAAATGTAATATTAGAATAACTGGTATATATTTGTATAATACTATAGTACTATATAATAATAATAGTATAGTATAATAATACCATATTTATTAAAACAATTGCCTGAACGATCATAAATGAATCGTTTTTCCTGCGTACGTTCTAAAAATACCCACGATTTTCCATTGGGGGGTCAATTGAAAGACTCGCTGCTTCAATTCATGCTGAGAGTGACATGCACACCGGAATGCCCAATTGCGACAATGACGTTTTCGGAGGTCAGTCGCTGATGAAAACATGTAACAGAAATCGGTACTCTGCCTGGTGGCCCCCGCGCCACAGACCTCCGTCACCTCTCATGCACCCCCTAAAAACCCTGCGTACGCTGCAACAAAAATACCTATTTGGAGACGTCTAACTGTAGTTTTGTTATCCGGGCATATCTCCTTTATCTTACTCTTGTAGGAAAGTTTCGTGTTTTTCATTTTTCGGACCAACATTCAGAATTTTTTGGGATTTATACATGTACATGCATTTTGCCTACTGCCTGCTGGGGGCCGATTTTGATTACGATAGCCTGGCTACTTTTCACTTGCTTTTGCAGAGTGCTTTATCTCAATTTTTGACAGCTTCACGATGTACAGCATGATCCTCTATAGCTCCTGTTGCTTTTGACGCATGACTGGCGGAGGCATTATATTGCTTAGATTTTTCCCTGTCCCTGTTAAGTTTCCTGAAAATTTCAGGTCCCGACGGAGAGAGAATTTTGAGGTTTTGGGAGGCCTTCAAAACCGCTAAAAAGACTAGCTGCGAGAAATGAAAGCGAGTTCGAAAAATTTAGCGATTATGAAGTTTCGCGTTTGTGATGAAGCAAGTGCTTTCTTTCAGCGGTTATGAAATTTCGCGTTTTTTAAACCTATGCACTTTCTGGAGCTCAGCCAATCAGAGTCCAGCTAGTCATCCCAGGATCGACCAATCAGAAAATTCAACATTGAGTATAACAAAACGGCTGGTCCAGTCAGAAATCTCTTGATATACACCGCGGCCTCTCGCGGGGATAAAAATGCGCCTTGAATTGGATCAGCGGTGATTACTGTACATGTACATGTATGTATTCAGAGACAGTCGCCCTGCATGCAGCTAAACTTTAAATGCTCAAAACACCAGATCAGTTGCACTTTAGAATGATATAATTTTTCGCCAGGTTGTTCGAATTGGTCTTTAAAACATGATGCAAAGTTGGGCGCTAATCTACATGACATGTAGGAACGGCAGGCCCGTGTACCATGTAGAGAAACGGCTTAATTTATACGCAATATTTAATTGCAGTCAAAATGAATATTTAAGTTTCAGTTATTTCAATTATTGCTTCGACAAACGGTTTACTATAGCTGCTATAGTTACTTGCACAGCACCACAGACTGCA
Source organism: Macrostomum lignano (assembly GCA_002269645.1). Lineage (NCBI taxonomy): Eukaryota > Metazoa > Platyhelminthes > Macrostomidae > Macrostomum > Macrostomum lignano. The sequence continues at coordinate 489,881 of NIVC01000142.1, forward strand.
TGTACTGAATCAGCTAGGGTACAGTTTTTCGCCAAGCACATGGTCCCAAGAGCACTAGTGTAATTAGAAAAAAAATAAAAAAAAACAACGCAGATATAGCACCAATTTTGTACAACTGACAAAATTTAACACATTGTTTAAAATTGACCAATATGTTGAATTAATTCCTTGTTTATTTAAATGCTGTGCTTATTTAAGCCTTGAGTGCCTCACAAAGGAACAGGCAATCACATAATACCGTGTACATGGAGAAGAGCTAGAGGGATTGTGGGAAGAGAGAAGAAAGGCCGGGGAACATGAGGAGAATGGTAAAGAATGAGGATAAGGTTTTCGATGTGATAAAAGAGGAAAAAGAAGAGAAACTAGTTAATAGTAAGAGAAATCAAATGAGGCAGAAGATAGAGATTTGAAAATTTAGAGTAAGAGGGAAAGAATGAAAAGAGAAGAGGAATTGGGAAGAACAGCATTGGGGGCTTGACCATCTATCAGGAGTGAGAGGCCAGAGCGCTAAGTGATTCGTGTCTGCATACCCTCTGAGGCCCAAAAATCCTGCGTTCTAGAAGAAGGCCCCCCCCCCGAACCATGATCACATATATGCAACTGATGAAATAAAGTCTGCAGCTGGCAAATGTCGTTTTGCTGAAAGTCACAAAAGGCCCTGTGCGAGGGTTGGGTGTAGCACGTGTGTACATGTTGTATGCACAATATCCAAGCTGTACAGTGTAGTAGTGCTCAGGAGTCAGTGGAATGGGTTAGAATTGCTATAGTTGTGGGACGAGGTCGACGATGTCAGGGTGCACACAGACCTATTTATATTATAGTATTTATGTAGTAAAAGTTCAACATCACAATAATGCACGTACATGTACATGTACATGTAAGATCACATATGCCATGCCATGCAATGTACATGCTACAGGTTTTACATGTAGTTCATGTATTTTTAATGTAAATGCATGTGCATGTGATGAGGACCACACCTAAAAATCTTAGAATTGCACCAGAATTCTCATCTCATCTTATCTTACAGTTATAGTAGTCTACATGTACATGTGGCTCAGGGTTTTTCTTTATTTCTCTTTATTTCTTTATTTTCTTTATTTCTTTATTTTCTTTATTCTCGGACCTATTCTAGCTATCCAGGAAACTGTAGTGTACAACGCTTGAACCAAAAAAAGTTTTTTAAACTCCAAAAAACACCCCCGAAACAAGACGCATCTTAGATCGACATGAAATTGCCGGAGAAAAAATCGCTGATTGAAAATTGCGACAAAAATAATGGGGCCACAGTATGGGTTTTATTACTGACGCGACTAAACTAAAAAGTGCGCGGGCGAGGCGGACACAGGTTAGGAAAAAAAAAGCATCCATAACAACTCGTAAGAGGGAGCTGCTCTGACAGATTTACACTCAAACTGCTGCAAGATTTCTGACTGTGCGAATACCACGGAATCGGGGGTTCGGGGGATGTACGGGAGACAATGTTATTTTAGAGAAAATAACCGACACAGCGCCGTCCAAAGCGGACGGTTGGAAAAAAACTAGGGTTAAACATTTTATTAATACCCCTCATCAGCCGGCTACCATGCCCGCTGTTGTAAAAGTTGTCGGGCAGCAGCTGACGGCCTGAACCTGGCTCTGCGGCTCAGCTGCTCGCTCTGAGCGGTCGACGCCGCTGATGACATTCTAAAGCTACTGCTCCCGGTGTCGTCACCGTCTGCAGGGATTTGACGACCGCCGTAATTGGACCGCTGCCGCCTGCTGCTCCTGATTCGTCTGCGTCCATTGCACAGTGCAGCATCTGCTGTTTTACCGCTGCCGCTGCCGCCGCTGCTCAGCTTGCAGATCTCCGGCGTTTTCAATCGGCCCAGCCGGCCAAGTCGGCGATCCGCTACTGTGGTGACTGTGGGAACAGCTGACGGCCTGCCGGCTTGCGCTAGCAGCCTTTCGTACTGCAGTCTGCAGCTCTTCGCCTTCATTGGGTTAGTAGACTGCTCGGCAGTGACGACAGTCTGCAGCTGGTCCTGATCGGAGCTCAAGACATCCTCCAATTCGTCATCGCTGGCATATTGGTGTTCGTATCGCGGCCGCCGTTGCTGCTGCTGCTGCTGCTGCTGCTGTTGCTCCTCCTGCTGCTGCTGCTGTTTTCGCCTTTCCTGTCGTCGCCGCGTTCTCTCATGCTGCAGTACCAGTTGCTGCTGCTGCTGCTGTTGCTGCTGTTGCTGGTGAACAGATTCAAAATTACTGCATTGCTGTTCATCGTACGAGGCTAGGCCAGTTGAGCTCCTTTGAAAAATGCATGCAGTCGAGTTTTTTTTTAATTTTCAGTTTCCCTTCCAGATCCTTCAGGTGGGTCTGTATTCCTTCCAGATCCTTCAGGTGGGTCTGTTTCCTTTTCAGATCCCTCAGATGGGTCTGTATTCCTTCCAGATCCTTCAGGTGGGTCTGTATTCCTTCCAGATCCTTCAGGTGGGTCTGTATTCCTTCCAGATCCTTCAGGTGGGTCTGTATTGCTTCCAGATTTTCCAGGTTGGGTTTGTTTCCCTTTGAGATCCCAGGTGTATCTGTTTCCCTTCCCGATTCTTAAGGTGGGTCTTTTCGAATAGTTACTGTGGGGCAGCTTCCATCCCAGGTTCTTTTAGTGGGTCAGCATCATTTTCATATCTTTCAGCTTTAGGTTCCACCCTCGTCTCCATGTCATTCACGTGAGTCTCCACAATGTTTAGGATTGAGGCCAATAAAAGATATTTAGTCCAGCAGTACCTGGAGGACGCTAGCGGTTGTTGCTGCTGCTGAACAAGCTGTCGAATTGATGTTGGCGTCACCTGCACGCCGTCTGCTGAGTACTGCGCCAAGCACTGCTGGCACTGCCAGCCCGCCGGCGGCCGAGCTGCTGGCATCGTCGGACTCTGCTGCTGCTCAGAGCAACATGCAATCTCAGAGCAGTCGCCTTCACCATCGTGCCCGGCTCGGCTCGCCAAGCTTTGATCCCGGATGTCGCTGCAGTCCGCCGTTAGGCGCCGAGGCGTCCATCGGCATCGGCTCTGATTGGCATAGATCGAACATCCGGCAGCGTGGTCGTCGTCGACCTCTTCGTTCGCTGTCGCCGTTTCGCCGGACTGAGTGCCGCAGGCCGACGCGTGGTTGATCATCCTGACTGGGCTCGGCTGGACCTGACAGTTGGCGTTGGAGACTGCGGTGGAGGTCAGGGGGCGCCATCAAGATTCTTAATTCAGCGTCATGATTCATTATTTATAGTAACCTGGAATCGATCGATAACTGTTACTATCCGCAATGTTAAATTGAGCTATATAGACAGGCCTCCTCACCTGTCAGCTTTACCTTCCAAACATTCATCCGAATCGATCCCCCTGCCCCATCTGTCCACTTCCCCCCTACCCAATCTGTCCACTTCCCCCAACCCACCTGTCCACTTCCCCCCAACCCACCCACCTGTCCACTTCCCCCCAACCCACCTGTCCACTTCCCCCCAACCCACCTGTCCACTTCCCCCCAACCCACCTGTCCACTTCCCCCAACCCACCTGTCCACTTCCCCCAACCCACCTGTCCACTTCCCCCTAACCCACCTGTCCACTTCCCCCTACCCACCTGTCCACTTCCCCCTACCCACCTGTCCACTTCCCCCTACCCACCTGTCCACTCCCCCCAACCCACCTGTCCACTTCCCCCTACCCACCTGTCCACTTCCCAATACCCACCTGTCCACTCCCCCTACCCACCTGTCCACTTCCCAATACCCACCTGTCCACTCCCCCTACCCAATCCGTCCACTTCCCCCTACCCACCTGTCCACTTCCCAATACCCACCTGTCAACTCCCCCTACCCAATCTGTCCACTCCCTCTACCCACCTGTCCACTCCCCCTGTACCTAATCCGTCTACTCCCCCTACCCACCTGTCCACTATCACCTGTTCACTAAGAAAATATTATGCAAGGCTGTTTTTTCTTCATTTTTCTTCAGTCATTCATTCGTTGCCTTTATTGCAACTGGAAGCTACACGAAATATAATACTGCTATAGTGCGGATCGCTGTAAATCTTACGAGAACTCATAGAAAGCGCCCAGCTACCTCAGGCCCTGCATATACAAAGTTGCAGGAAGCCTGATGTAACGCCTTAGGCGATATCGTCCTACAACCAGCGCTGGGGTAATTGTGTCCATTTCGAGCTTATGAAGTTTCGACGTTGTGAAAGTGGCTGCTATTCAAGTTTTCAATGTTGTGAAATTTCGACCTTGTGAAATTTCGATCTTGTGAAAGTAGTTGCTATTTGAGTTTTCGATGTTGTGAAGTTTCGACCTTGTGAAGTTTCGACCTTGTGAAAGTGGTTGCTATTCAAGTTTTCGATGTTGTGAAGTTTCGACCTTATGAAAGTGGCTGCTATTCAAGTTTTCGATGTTGTGAAGTTTCGACCTTATGAAAGTGGCTGCTATTCAAGTTTTCGATGTTGTGAAATTTCGACCTTGTGAAATTTCGATCTTGTGAAAGTGGTTGCTATTTGAGTTTTCGATGTTGTGAAGTTTCGACCTTGTGAAGTTTCGACCTTGTGAAAGTGGTTGCTATTCAAGTTTTCGATGTTGTGAAGTTTCGACCTTATGAAAGTGGCTGCTATTCAAGTTTTCGATGTTGTGAAGTTTCGACCTTATGAAAGTGGTTGCTATTCAAGTTTTCGATGTTGTGAAGTTTCGACCTTATGAAAGTGGTTGCTATTCAAGTTTTCGATGTTGTGAAGTTTCGACCTTGTGAAAGTGGTTGCTTTCAAGTTTTATTTGAGTTTCGATTATGAAAGTGGCTGCTATTCAAGTTTTCGATGTGTGAAGTTTCGACCTTATGAAAGTGGCTGCTATTCAAGTTTTCGATGTTGTGAAGTTTCGACCTTATGAAAGTGGCTGCTATTCAAGTTTTCGATGTTGTGAAGTTTCGACCTTATGAAAGTGGCTGCTATTCAAGTTTTCGATGTTGTGAAGTTTCGACCTTATGAAAGTGGCTGCTATTCAAGTTTTCGATGTTGTGAAGTTTCGACCTTATGAAAGTGGTGCTATTCAAGTTTTCGATGTTGTGAAGTTTCGACCTTATGAAAGTGGTTGCTATTCAAGTTTTCGATGTTGTGAAGTTTCGACCTTATGAAAGTGGCTGCTATTCAAGTTTTCGATGTTGTGAAGTTTCGACCTTATGAAAGTGGTTGCTATTCAAGTTTTCGATGTTGTGAAGTTTCGACCTTGTGAAATTTCGATCTTGTGAAAGTAGTTGCTATTTGAGTTTTCGATGTTGTGAAGTTTCGACCTTGTGAAAGTGGTTGCTATTCAAGTTTTCGATGTTGTGAAGTTTCGACCTTATGAAAGTGGCTGCTATTCAAGTTTTCGATGTTGTGAAGTTTCGACCTTATGAAAGTGGCTGCTATTCAAGTTTTCGATGTTGTGAAGTTTCGACCTTATGAAAGTGGTTGCTATTCAAGTTTTCGATGTTGTGAAGTTTCGACCTTATGAAAGTGGCTGCTATTCAAGTTTTCGATGTTGTGAAGTTTCGACCTTATGAAAGTGGCTGCTATTCAAGTTTTCGATGTTGTGAAGTTTCGACCTTATGAAAGTGGCTGCTATTCAAGTTTTCGATGTTGTGAAGTTTCGACCTTATGAAAGTGGTTGCTATTCAAGTTTTCGATGTTGTGAAGTTTCGACCTTATGAAAGTGGTTGCTATTCAAGTTTTCGATGTTGTGAAGTTTCGACCTTATGAAAGTGGTTGCTATTCAAGTTTTCGATGTTGTGAAGTTTCGACCTTATGAAAGTGGTTGCTATTCAAGTTTTCGATGTTGTGAAGTTTCGACCTTATGAAAGTGGTTGCTATTCAAGTTTTCGATGTTGTGAAGTTTCGACCTTGTGAAAGTGGTTGCTATTCAAGTTTTCGATGTTGTGAAGTTTCGACCTTATGAAAGTGGTTGCTATTCAAGTTTTCGATGTTGTGAAGTTTCGACCTTATGAAAGTGGTTGCTATTCAAGTTTTCGATGTTGTGAAGTTTCGACCTTATGAAAGTGGTTGCTATTCAAGTTTTCGATGTTGTGAAGTTTCGACCTTATGAAAGTGGTTGCTATTCAAGTTTTCGATGTTGTGAAGTTTCGACCTTGTGAAAGTGGTTGCTATTCAAGTTTTCGATGTTGTGAAGTTTCGACCTTATGAAAGTGGTTGCTATTCAAGTTTTCGATGTTGTGAAGTTTCGACCTTATGAAAGTGGTTGCTATTCAAGTTTTCGATGTTGTGAAGTTTCGACCTTGTGAAAGTGGTTGCTATTCAAGTTTTCGATGTTGTGAAGTTTCGACCTTGTGAAAGTGGTTGCTATTCAAGTTTTCGATGTTGTGAAGTTTCGACCTTATGAAAGTGGTTGCTATTCAAGTTTTCGAGGTTGTGAAGTTTCGACCTTGTGAAAGTGGTTGCTATTTGAGTTTTCGATGTTGTGAAGTTTCGACATTGTGAAATTTCGATCTTGTCAAAGGAGGTGCTTTCGACGTTGTGAAACTTCGAGTTTGTGAACCCCCCCCCCCTCCTGAGCACATACAAGCGCGCCGATACTGTACGCAAGCATGTACTCATGTACTTATACAGGCATTGTACACTCTATGTGCCTTGGGTGGGGGGATTGACCCTCATGGCTGTGAATCCGCACGGCCCCTGGCCGATATTTTGTGCACAAACTCCAAATGAATGTGACCTGTACACGGAATCGAACCAGGGCTCGTGGATTAGCGGCTTACACAGTCCGGACGGGTGACTCGGAGCGCGAACTGGCTGGCACTGCCTTGTTGACCTGTCGCTCAAAGCTGCAAAAGCGGTCCTGTTGCCGGCGTAGCAGCTCATGGACTCAGCCGAACCGGTGGCGAAAAATTCCTGCCGCTGAATTGCCTGCCGTCGACCGCCGCTTTTTCGACGTTTCTGGTGTCGCAGGCGACGCTCGCTAGGGAAATAATGCGACAGGCTGGAGTCCTGCGACACGGCGTCCGACGCGCAGCTGCGAATGTCGTCCGAGACAACCGAGCAGTCATCCGAGGCTCGCAGGTCTGCCGCTTGCGCGTCTGGGTTATGCAGAGGGTTTTGGGGTGACAACTGAGGACTGCATGTACTTTGTACTAATTTGTTTCTTAGAAAATCATTAACAGTTTAACACTGGCTTTACGCGAATAACAGAGGCAGATTCATACCTGTGTGTGCCAACCTCCAGGGCACCGAGCCTGTACATGCCTTACGATTAGAATGTCAGGGCGGCTTGTGAGCCTGTGTACATGTACTGTATAGATGCCTGAATGTGTACCGGTATTGGCGCGCTTGTACTATATGTGCTCACAGGGGCGTCGCCATGGATTTTATGGTGGGGGGGGGACAAAGCCTACAATTCAACATGTACATGTACATGAGAAAATTCCTACATGTACATTATTTTTAGAATCGTGTTGTCAGCACTCATTTTGACGCCGCAGGCACTCATTTTAGCGCCGCAGGCACTCATTTCGGCGCCGCAGGCACTCATTTTGGCGCCGAAGGCACTAATTTTGGCGCCGCATGGCACTCATTTTGGCGCCCCAGGCACTTGTTTTTGGCGCCGAAGGCATTCATTTTGGCGCCCCAGGCACTCAATTTGACGCCACAAGCACTCATTTTAGCGCCGAAGGCGCTATATTTTGGTGCCGTGAAGAAAAATTATTGATTACCACAATGGAGTCACAAGGTGGGGTGGGGGGGACAATAAAGCATGGGCATGCCCCCCATAGCTTTTACTGGGGGGGGCATGTCCCCCCTTTCCTCCCCAGTGGCAACGCGCCTGTGTGCTCAGGAGTCAGCGCGGAATGGGAAAATTGCCTTAGAGCTGGTTGTAGAACGATGCATCGCCGATGGCGATGGCACTGCGCCGTGATGGTGCCCACAACCCTTCTATAGTTCTGCGATTACTTAGTTGACGAGATCTGATCGATTAAATATCCAAAATGTTTAGCTATCAATTTTTGCCAGGGGTGCCTTTGTGGTGGTCGTGAACAAAACCGGAACCTGCATGCATGGGTACTTTTTTGCGAGACGACTAAAAGTCCGAACCACATCAACCGCTGAGCTACCCTGCCTGCGAAACAGCCGACAGCAGTTTAAATAATTTGCTCACCCGGATGCAGGCAGTGAGACTGTGCAGCGCGGTGCTGTCTGCATGGGCCCACCGAGTCCCACGAGTGAGTAGGCGCCTTGACAACTGTCTTTGAAGCGCAGCGAATTCGATCACTGGACGGCATCGCGTTTTGTTCCGAGTCAAGCTTTGGCAGCGTGTGGTCGCTGTAGCGGCTGCCTTTCTTTAGAGCCAGCAGCAGACAGTGGGTGCTCATAACGACTGGGTCCTATAGACTGCAATGATTTGTCATCTGACGTTTAATTAGCGCGGTCTTGGCTATGTAATGCACAGAAACTATTATACGTGTAACATTTGGCTTGTTGCTGTTGTCAATAACATCAATTAGAAGCAATTGAAAATGTCTATGGTCGAAGCATGGCTAGAGGCGTAGCCAGGAATTTTTGGTGGTGGGAGCAGTGTGTATTAGAGAGAGGTGCCTGCTACATGTATTTTTGGAACCGCCGTTGTATGGATATTTTAATGACCGGGCGCCATTTATTTAAGAGTGGGCGCCAGCACTAGGCAGCGCGGATGCCTCAGCTTATGGTATCTTGTCCATGCATAGCAACGCCCGGCCCCTGTTCGATGCTGCCCTTCAAGTCTTTTTTTTCAATGATACAGTACATCCAAGGACAACAGTGGTGCTTGGATATATATCATGTACATGCACTCGCAGCAACTCACACAACATATACATACTCAATACAACACACAAGAGTTTACATTTTACGTGTAGAAAATTTTATAAAATAATTATAATTCACAATTATGTGTATATTCACACAACAAAAAATATAATCTAATAGCTATACATGTTCCATACGCAGCACAGTAACATGTACATGTCAAGCTAATACATATATTATGTTATTATGTACTTGTATACGTGTGTACTGTGGGTATCTGGAAATGTATATTACAGCTGTATAGAGTATTATTACATGTGCACATGTGTATGTGTAGGCCCAGCACACAAAATCTAAATTACAAGGCCAGGCCGCTTTATAATGGTACACACACAGTCGCATTTAATAGTTACATACATGTTATGTATCATGCAGTTACGCGTTGATAAGTGAACTGGCTGTCCATTCGTGAATTTGGGAATTCAGAAATAGACATTTTGTGAATTGTGAATTGTGAATTGCAATTGTGAATTGTACTTGTGAATCATGTTCTAGTAGTAGTGTTGTACATGTATGACAGTTTAACATGTATGACAAAAACTCGCCAAAAAATTCAGTTTGCACTTATAGATGCTTAGGTGTTATATATTATCCTTAAAATATACTACTGTATCCTCTTAGTGTAAACCATTTTACACTAAAGATTCTGCTCGTGGACATCGATACATATTTCAATGCGAATTCAGTGTTAAGCTAAATATGCTAAAGAAAAATTTAAAAAAATATTAAAAATGCGAATATTTTCTATTTTACAATTCTTTAGACAAAAAATTGTTCCAGAAAGTCGAGTTTTTTGTTATTACCAAACAATAAAAAACTTTCTTTGAAAGTGCAGGGCGTGCGAATGAATGCGACTTGACAAGTCCTCCAGTTGGTGGTACGTTAACTGCAATGCATATGGTATGGTGGCTGCGGGCGCCCTAAGGAGATATATTTTAGACGTTATGTATGCACACTGAAAGAAAAACATTTTTGTGGCACTACCTAAATACATTTATTTTATATGAAATCAGTTCTTATAAAAGAAGTTTTGATTTTTATATGTAGAGATTACAGGTCTCTATACTAATACTAGTTAGTAGGCCTAACCATAATAATAATATGGGCTTATTTATTGAAGTTTTTGTGTTTACAATTTTTATAAAAAATATGCAATCAGCCCTAGCCCCATCTTAAAGGACAAACTGACCCAAATTTTCTTTTCGCTTATTGGTAGATAACAAAGTGACTAGACAGACCTGGTCAGTGGTCAATTCAGGCATGCACTTGGCATTTTGTCAACTACTTACTGGCTGATGCTAGTGCCCTGGACTCTGCTGGCAGTGGCAGTGTGGCCTAAATTTGCGCCTAGGCCCTGAAATGGGTGTAAGACCCTCCTTGGCCTTTGGCTATTCTCTCTTGTCTCACATGTTACTCCCTGCTACAGGCTAGCAACAATAGGCCTAGGGTCTAATAAAACAGACACAGCAACACTTTCTATGTCTTAGAAATCTATGTCTTTCTATTCTATAGTATGCATGCACAGCTGGTATGTATAGAATCGTGTGGAAAAGTTATTGTAAAGTAGAAAAAAGATAAAAGTTCATTTTTAATCATAAATTTCAAGCTTTCCAGATTTTTAAGCTCATAATAAAGCATTTAAACAAATCTTTGCATGCATCAATTTTCTACTATACATAGTATTGCCAAAAAAGCAGAAAAATTAACCAAATGACTTGCCAAAAAGGGTCTATTATGCAATTCAAAAAGGTCATTTAAAGGTCATTTATTGTCATAATGTAAAAATTGTCATTTACTAGCTATATAGCGTTTGCCTATAGGTGCTTTACTATCTAGCAAATTGCTGCTTCTATTAATTAATTTTTGGTTCCTCTTTCTCTTGTTTTTTTTCTTTTTGGTAGAAAATTTAGTCTATATTATATAAAAATCACTAAATGTTCTATTATTGTTTCAATTAATGTGATAAATTATGAAAAAATGCCAGAAAAATTCTAGTATCTTCTGTGTCTTCTAAAGCATGCTGTCGTACCTCAAAGTTTATTTTTTACTTGGTATAGTGTGTGCAATTGGTTTAAGCCTTATTTGTTCTAGCATATATACAGCATGATCAGTTAATGTGGCTATTGCCCTACATGTATATTCTAATTGTTGTGTCTGTTCTATGTATTGGGAATATGAAAAGGATTGCTTTCAAGAAAAATTTTATAAATATTATGATTGAATTTTGAATTTTTACATGTTTAGTTATATAACTTTATCATTTCTATGATTCTATATTTATTTGACTTTCTCTATATGACCTATTGTCACCTTGGTTCACCTGTTGACTCAATGTTGGTTTCAATTATTAATATTGAATCATTAACTGGATAATAACAGCAGGGAATGCTTGTTTTCTCAATCTCAATGATTTGAAAACCATTTATAATTTGCTATTTGCAGCTAGAACAAAAATGGATGCAAAACAAGAAACAATATCTGTAGTGGTTCGTTTAAGACCCCTAATAGAGCGGGAGCTAAACAGCTGCTGCAAGGAGGAGTGGCTAGCTGAAGACTCTACAGTAAGAACTGCCGATGGCACCAAGAGGTTCTGCTTTGGTAAGCTTTAGTATCCGTGATGTTTATTTAATACCTGTTTCACTTATTTATAATCACATGTGGTGGTCTCCCGCAGATGGTGTCTATGGCAAATCTCACCAGACCCAAGCCTTGTACACGCAAGCTGTCAAGCCGATAGTAACATCCTGCATGGAGGGCGTCAGCGGTACAGTGTTTGCCTACGGCCAGACCTCCAGCGGCAAGACGCACACAATGTATGGCAGCGTGCAAGATCCTGGCGTCATTGTGCTAGCCTTGAGAGATATATTTGCACTGCAGGTAACTAGGATTCATCACTAATCATTAAATAGTTAAGCTTGTTAATTGCTTTTTTAATGTTGTATTGTGTTTCTGGTACGCTTGTACAAGAGCCATTTTATCACTTTTGCCATCTGTAACCTGTTGTCACTAACAAATTGATACTGTCTTCCACCACGCCAGGAAATGGCTACGGAGCGTGAATTTCTTGTCAGCATTTCCTTCTTAGAGATTTACAACGAGAGAGTGATCGATCTGCTCTCAAACGATCCGGACAAGAAGGTCTCCGTTATCATCGAGCGCACCAAGTCAACGCTGCGCAACGTCAAAGAGGAGATTGTGACTAGCGTTGATGAAGTGCTTAACCTGCTTAGCAAGGGCGAAGGTTAGACTTTTGGGATTAGTGTTGATTGTTCACCAAGTTATTAAACATTTTACCCTCCCAGATTCTCAGTTGCTGGGCCAGCCTCTCAGACCCTCAGTTACTGGGCCAGCCTCCCAGATCCTCAGTTCTGGGCCAGCCTCCCAGAGTGTCAGTTGCTGTACCAGCCTCCCAGATCCTCAGTTACTGGGCCAGCCTCCCAGATCCTCAGTTGCTGGACCAGCCTCTCAGATCCTTTATTACGTTTACATGTAAATGTGATGAATGCTTAGCCATTAATGACCCCGACCCCCTACAGCCCAGAGACACATCGGCGAGACCAACATGAACGAGCGTTCAAGCCGATCCCACACCATCTTGCGGCTGGCCATCGAGTCCCGCTGTCGCGAGGAGGACGGTGTCATCTGGAACTCCGTGCTGGTTTGTCTTGACGATATTGCTGACAGTTGATAATCAGATGATCAGATGACCAGATTCCACAACAGATCTATTAGATTCCACAACAGATCTATTAGATTCCATAGCAGATCTATCAGATTCCATAGCAGATTTTACGGATTCCACAACAGATCTATCAGATTCCACAGCAGATCTATCAGATTCCACAAAAGATCTATCAGATTCCACAGCAGATCTATCAGATTCCACAGCAGATGTATCAGATTCCACAGCAGATCTATCAGATTCCACAACAGATGTATCAGAGTCCACAACAGATCTGTCAGATTCCACAGCAGATCTATGAGAGTCCACAACAGATCTATCAGATTCCACAGCAGATCTATCAGATTCCACAGCAGATCTATCAGATTCCACAGCAGATCTATCAGATTCCACAACAGATGTATCAGAGTCCACAACAGATCTGTCAGATTCCACAGCAGATCTATGAGAGTCCACAACAGATCTATCAGATTCCACAGCAGATCTATCAGATTCCACAGCAGATCTATCAGATTCCACAACAGATGTATCAGAGTCCACAACAGATCTGTCAGATTCCACAGCAGATCTATGAGAGTCCACAACAGATCTATCAGATTCCACAACAGATCTATCAGATTCTACAACAGATCTATTAGATACCATAGCAGATCTATCAGATTTCACAATAATTCCGCAAATTTTTTAGACTATAATTTAGCTCAGCCTTTCAAATGCAACAAAACTACTTGAAGTAGATAACGCTTGCAAATTTCCTTAATTTTCACTCAGAATCTTGTCGACTTAGCCGGATCGGAACGCGTATCGGAATCCGGCGCATCCGGCACTACGCTGAAAGAGGCGTGCAACATCAACTCCAGCCTGTCCAGCCTGTGCCTTGTCATCAGGCAGCTATCTGAGAACTCTTCGTGAGTAGGCTAAGATGCTGCTTTCTGGATTGAATGCTCAGCGCATGATTCATAAACTTATTACACTTGCCACTTTTTTAAAGTCATGTTCAAAACTCGATTCTTTTTCTAGCTATATATCATTTCGCGATAGCAAACTAACCAGCATCCTGATGTCGAGTCTGGGCGGCAATTCGAGAACATTAATTGTTTGCAACATCACGCCTGCCGTGTACGACCAATCGCAGCGGACTCTGAATGTAAGTTTTACCTCTGCTGGATTCATAGTTGCTCTGTTAAATCTCAATCCAGTTCCGCAGAAATCCAAACTGATTCCACAGAAACCCGAACTGATTCCACACAAATCCGAAACCAGTTCCACACAAATCCAAACCCAGTTCTATAGAACTCCTAACCCAGTTCCACAGAAATCCAACTAATTCCACACAAATCCAAACCCAGTTCCACAGAAATCCAAACCCAGCTCCACAGAAATCCAAACCCAGTTCCACAGAAATCCAACTAATTCCACAGAAATCCAAACCCAGTTCCACAGAAATCCAAACCCAGTTCCACAGAAATCCAAACCCAGTTCCACACAAATCCAAACCCAGTTCCACACAAATCCAAACCCAGTTCTATAGAACTCCTAACCCAGTTCCACAGAAATCCAACTAATCCCACAGAAATCCAAACCCAGTTCCACACAAATCCAAACCCAGTTCTATAGAACTCCTAACCCAGTTCCACAGAAATCCAAACCCAGTTCTATAGAACTCCTAACCCAGTTCCACAGAAATCCAAACCCAGTTCCACAGAAATCCAAACCCAGTTCCACAGAAATCCAAACCCAGTTCCACAGAAATCCAAACCCAGTTCCACAGAAATCCAAACCCAGTTCCACAGAAATCCAAACCCAGCTCCACAGAAATCCAAACCCAGTTCCACAGAAATCCAAACCCAGCTCCACAGAAATCCAAACCCAGTTCCACAGAAATCCAAACCCAGCTCCACAGAAATCCAAACCCAGTTCCACAGCAATCCAAACCAAAATCCCGCAGTTCGCGTCAATCGCCAAGACTGTGAAAAACAAGCCAGTAGTGAACGAGTCGGTTTCCGACGAGGCCTACAGAAAGCGTTTAGAAAAACAGATGGAGAGCCTAAAAGAGCAGCTGCTCAAGATGACGTGTCAGAAGGATCGGGTCGAGGCTGAAAACGAGCGACTCGTTCGTCAGATGGAGACGTCCAGAGTAGCGGACGAGAATCCGCGGTTTGGTCAGCTGGCCGAGGAGCAGCTGTCCGAACGGCAGCGAGTCCTGCACCAGATGGAGACTCTGTCCAGGTCAGTGTTCTCCCATTTGTAATTGCGTATCGGATCCTTCAGTTAAACCTCTGATACTTCAGTTCAACCCCTGATCCTTCAGTTAAACCTCTGATCCTTCAGTTAAACCCCTGATCCTTCAGTTAAACCTCTGATCCTTCAGTTAAACCTCTGATCCTTCAGTTAAACCTCTGATCCTTCAGTTAAACCTCTGATCCTTCAGTTAAACCTCTGATCCTTCAGTTCAACCCCTGATCCTTCAGTTAAACCTCTGATCCTTCAGTTAAACCCCTATCCTTCAGTTAAACCTCTGATCCTTCAGTTAAACCTCTGATCCTTCAGTTCAACCTCTGATCCTTCAGTTCAACCTCTGATCCTTCAGTTAAACCTCTGATCCTTCAGTTAAACCCCTGATCCTTCAGTCTAACCCCTGCTCCTTCAGTCTAACCCCTGATCCTTCAGTCTAACCCCTGATCCTTCAGTCTAACTCCTGATCTTCCAGTCTAACCCCTGATCCTTCAGTCTAACCCCTGAACCTCCAGTCTAACCCCTGAACCTCCAGTCTAACCCCTGATCCTTCAGTCTAACTCCTGATCTTCCAGTCTAACCCCTGATCCTTCAGTCTAACCCCTGAACCTCCAGTCTAACCCCTGATCCTTCAGTCTAACCCCTGAACCTCCAGTCTAACCCCTGATCCTTCAGTCTAACCCCTGAACCTCCAGTCTAACCCCTGAACCTCCAGTCTAACCCCTGAACCTCCAGTCTAACCCCTGATCCTTCAGTCTAACCCCTGAACCTCCAGTCTAACCCCTGATCCTTCAGTCTAACCCCTGAACCTCCAGTCTAACCCCTGATCCTTCAGTCTAACCCCTGAACCTCCAGTCTAACCCCTGATCCTTCAGTCTAACCCCTGAACCTCCAGTCTAACCCCTGATCCTTTAGTCTAACCCCTGATCCTTCAGTTTAGTGTACCAAGGCACTTAATAGAGTACTATAGGTAGTACAAATGGAGTAGTTAGAAACACCGTTCATATAGAAATAAAAATTCTCATAAATTTTTGTCCCCACGCAGGTACTGCGGCGCCTCAGGTATAGACGATGGCGACAGTTCCACTGGCGACGTCCCCGCCATGCTGCTGCGCCGACGCACCTGGGCGCCAAACAGTCGCCGACAATTGCCAGATAGCGGCGCTCTGCGACGCTGCCTGCTAGGCGCCATCGGCGAAGAGCCACCGCCGCCGCCTCCACCACCGCCCCCGGCGCCTTCGTTACCCTCGCTGTCAACAGCCTCGTCGCAGCAGCAGCAGCAGCACCAGATTTTCCCCCCAGTTGGAGCCGACAGCTTTGACGATAATTTTGTTAGCCAAAAGCTGACCGAATCATTTTTCCGGCGTCTGGAATGCAGCCAAATGGAGGCGTCTTCGTTTAGCATTGACGGCGTGACGGCCACTGTGAACAGGGACAGCCAGACTGAGTCTGAGTCCTGGCAGCAGCCGCAGCAGCAGCAACAACAACAGGAACAGCAGGTTCTGCTTCTGTCCCGCGTTGCCGAGCTGGAGCAGCAGTTGCAGTCCGCTTGCGGTGAATCGCAGCGCTTAGCTGCTCAACTCGAACTGGAGCAACGGAATACCAGCCGGCTGGCTGAGCAGGTGAGGGGTGGGGGTTCGGGTGGCTGAGGTGTGTGGGCGGAGGTTCGGCTAGCTGAGGTGTGTGGGCGGAGGTTCGGCTAGCTGAGGTGTGTGGGCGGAGGTTCGGGTGGCTGAGGTGTGTGGGCGGAGGTTCGGCTAGCTGAGGTGTGTGGGCGGAGGTTCGGGTAGCTCAGATAGGTGTGTGCAGAGGTTCAGGCAGCTCAGATAGGTGTGTGCAGAGGTTCAGGCAGCTCAGATAGGTGTGTGCAGAGGTTCAGGCAGCTCAGATAGGTGTGTGCAGAGGTTCAGGCAGCTCAGATAGGTGTGTGCAGAGGTTCAACAGCTATAATTGCTAAGTGTCAGCATAATCACGCACAGTGATGGTTCTGCCCATTGTCCAGGTGGCCAAGCTGGAGCATGAGAATGCCTCCCTGTGCGGTCGGATATCCCGCATGGAGGAGGAGGAGTTCATCGGCCTGGAGCTGCAGGCCGCCGAAGTTGCAGCGGCGGCTCTGGAGAGCAGCCAGCGCGAGGACATCGGCGGCAGCGACATCTTTGGCCGGCCAACTGTTCTATCGCCGAAAGCCGATGCAGAGTCCCTGGCAACGCCAGTAGTTGCAGTTCAAGCTGATTCAGCTGCCGATGAGGCGCGGCAACTGGCTCGCCGTGTCGTCGATCTGGAGCGTCAGCTGGTGGCCAGCACTCAGACGGAGGCTGCCGCAGACCTGGCTGAAGCGCCGCTGGTCCTCGCCGATGCGCAGGTTCAAACCGAGATACCCAGAGACAGCCCGTGGGAAGCCAGTTTAGAGAAAGCGGAGTCGCGCGCTAACGAAGCGGCGCAATACGCTTCGGAATTGGAGCAGCGGTTAATCGCGGCTGAGGCTCGAGCCGTAGAAGCGGAACTGGTTGCGGCAGAAGCTGCTCAGGGGGCAAAGCCAGCTGCTGCTGGCGGCGAGGCACTGGACATGCAGGTATTCGGTATCGAAGCTGATGAATCAGGCGCTGGAGATACGGAGCAGTCGGTTGGCAACGCGGAATCGCGTATCGAGCAAGCTGAATTGCGCGCCAAGGAAGCGGAAGCTCGCTTAACCTATTTTCAGACGCGCGCCACAGAAGCAGAAGCACTGGTCATTGAAGAGCGGAAGCGCGCCAAGGAAGCAGAGGCGCGCAACGCGGAGGCGGAAACGCGCGCTAAAGAAGCGGAAGCGCTCATTTTGGAAGAGCGGGGCCGCACCTCGGAAGCAGTGGAGCGCGCCACTGAAGCCACGAATCGCTCATTGGAATCGGAGACTCGCGCTTTGGAAGCGGAAGCTCGCTTAACCAGCTTAGAGACAAGCGTCTCGGAAGCGGAAGACCTTGTCATCGAAGAGCGGAAGCGCGCTGCGGAAGCCGAGACGCGCGCCACGGAAGCAGAAACGCGTGCTACGAAAGCTGAAACACGCGTTACAGAAGCGGAAGCGCTCATCATCGAAGAGCAGAAGCGCGCTACGGAAGCAGAAACGCGTGCCGCGGAAGTGGAAACGCGTGTCACAGTAGCAGAATCGCGCGCTGAAGAAGCGGAAAAACGCGCTGTAGAAGCAGAAACGTGCGCTGAAAAAGCGGAAGCGCTCGTCATTGAAGAACGAAAGCGCGCCAAAGAAATACAAAACCGCTTATTGGAATCGGAAACTCGTGCTTCGGAAGCAGAATCTCGCTTAACCGAGTTACAAACTGATGTCATGAAAGCAGAGACGCGCGCCACGGAAGCAGAAGCTCGCTTAACGGAATCGGAGACTCGCGCCAAAGAAATAGAAGCTCGTACGTCGGAAGCGGAACAGCGCGCTACGGAAGCGGAACAGCGCGCCACAGAGGCGGATAATCGAGCCACGGAAGCGGAACAGCGACTTGCCGAAGCGGAAAAGCGCGCCACAGACGCCGGCTCCGACGCGTCCGGCAGTCCGAACAAATCCGACGCCACGCTGATACCGGCCACGGAGGAGCAGCAGCGCCGCCTGGCCTGGACCGAGGCCCGGCTGTTGGACGCCGAGGCTCGAGCCGCGGCAGCAGCTGAGGAGTCTGACTCGATGCACGCCCGCTTCACCGAGCTGGCCGCAGCCGAGGCCGAGCTGCGCAATGAGCTGGCCAATCTGAGGCCGCTGCTGGAGGCCAGCGGTTTGGAGGCCATCAGACTGCAGGAGGAAAATGCCAAGCTGATTGCGGAGCTGGAAGAGTTCAGGTTGGGCGCTTTGGGTTTTTAGGGTGTAGTGTCGTCAGGGTCATGCGTACTTACATGTATATCATCAGGGCTCAATTATTGATTAACTTTTGTCATCGAGGGTCATAAATATTTATTAACTTGGGTCATCCACGGTCATAAATATTGGTTAATTTACGTTCTCAGAGGTCATAAACATTAATTAATTTAGGTCAACAATGGTCATAAACATTGGTTAATTTAGGTCATCAGGGGTCATAAACATTGGTTAATTTAGGTCATCGGGGGTCATAAACATTGGTTAATTTAGGTCATCGGGGGTCATAAACATTGGTTAATTTAGGTCATCAGGGGTCATAAACATTGGTTAATTTAGGTCATCAGGGGTCATAAACATTGGTTAATTTAGGTCATCAGGGGTCATAAACATTGGTTAATTTAGGTCATCAGGGGTCATAAACATTGGTTAATTTAGGTCATCAGGGGTCATAAACATTGGTTAATTTAGGTCATCAGGGATCATAAACATTGGTTAATTTAGGTCATCAGGGGTCATAAACATTGGTTAATTTAGGTCATCTGGGGTCAATAAACATTGGTTAATTTAGGTCATCAGGGGTCATAAACATTGGTTATTTTAGGTCTTCAGGGGTCATAAATATTGGTTAATTTAGGCCTTCTGGGTCATAAATGTTGGTTAATTGAGGTTATCATAGGTCATAAAAATTTAATAAGCTATACGTGTAGACAGCCTTGTACATTGTTAGTTTTCTAAAGAAAAATATTTTTCAAATCGTTACAAAGCATCAGCCCTAAAAGCCAGCTGTCTAGCTTATTTTCGAATTAAAAGTACATCATGCACTCCCCACCCGACAAACGACAGGGAGCGCACCAGCAAGTACTGGTCGGAGGGCAGGCGCGGCGTGATCAACTCTGAGGTGCTCCGCCTGCAATCCGAACTGGACGAAGCTCTCGGCCAGCTGTCCAGAGAGCGGGCCGACCGAGCCCAGCTGATGTCGCTGGCCGAGGAGGAGAACGCCAGGCTGCTCGCCCAGCTGGAGCAGCTCGAGTCCGCCCGCTCGGCCGCTGCCGCGCCTCCGCCAGCGCCAACTCCGCCGCCTCCGCCGCCGCCGCAACCGCAGCCGTCAAAGCCGTCGGTCCGGACGGCCTGCACGCAGACGTTCGCCGGCTCCGAATGGATTGTGAAGGTCAGCTCGTCCACCATAACTTGCCCGGAGCTCAGGCGGCTGCAGCTTGACGAAACCTGCCTGCACTCGGCTGTGCAGACTGAGCGAGTGGCGGCCACCTCGCTCGATGCCCCGGCCGATGTCGAATGCCAGACTGCCATTGACAGCCTCGAGCTGCACCGTCTGGAAGGCCTGGCGGCTCGCCTGACGGACTCGGAGGCTGCGGCGGCCGGGCTGGAGTCGCGCCTGGCCGAAGCCAGCGAACAGCTCCTGGCCGAGCGGCGTCGGGTCGCCGCCGCCTTCAACGACATCGCCGCCCTGTACGAGCTGTCCGACGCCAGGAAACGGGAGCGGGACCGCATGGCCGCCAACTACAGCCGGGCGCATCGTCTGTGCCGCCGGGCAATCGCCAAGGCCTCAAATTTGAAGGCCAAGCTGCAGGTTCAGTTAGCCGAAGGCCGAACAATGTCCCTAGCCGACTACCATCAGCTTTTCAAGGCCGAAGATTGCGGCGGCGACAATGCCGAGCTGCACCGCGAGCTGGCCGACGCTACCGACGCTTTGGCCGACCTGCGGCGTGCGCTGGACAAGCGAGATTATTCTGACGAGGCCGGCGAGACAGACTATCGAGCTCTGCTCATGACTGTACTGCAGGCCATCAGCTGCCGCGACCAGGGCGTCCGCGTGGACCTCTTCCTCAGCCTGGACTCGGCTGTCAAATCGGACGAACGGCAGGCCGATCTGCGCCGGGCATTCTACGACGCCGTCGAAGCTGTCTCTGGCGCCGAGTACGAACTCAGGCGGCTCAACGATAAAATTGAATCGTTGAAATCCGAGCTCAACCAAGTGGCCGCTATGCCGGACGAGATTGACAGCTCAGCGGCTTCGAAGCTACAGGCTGAGCTGGCTGACGCCGCGGAGCGAGCCGCAGCTGCCGAGTCTCGCTGTTCTCAGCTGGAAAATCGGCTGCAAGCGACTGCTGAGCAGGTGGCAACTGTTGAGGCTAAGCTTGAGTCGGCTCAGACTCGAGCTGACGCTGCCGAATGCCGCTGTTCGGAGCTCAACAAGCAGCTGTCGATTGTTGCCGAGCGAGCGGCGGCATCCGAGACGGCGGCGGAGCGCTCGACAGCGGAATCGGACGAGCTTCGGTCTCGCTGCCAGCGGCTGACTGAGGAACTGGCGACTCTCGATGAGAAGAGCGGCCGGATGGGTTTGGCCTTTTCGGCCATTGTGGAGCGCGCCCAGGCCTGCCAGCACTGCGCCGCCGTTGTTCGTCGCCACGTTGTGCCGTCGCGCGCCACCGGACGCAACTCCGGCGAGGAGGTGTCGGCCGCCGCCGGCGGCAAGCAGCGTCGCTCCGGGGGGCCGCCGGTTGCTCGACTGCCCGTGCCGAACTCGGCAGCACAGCCGGTAGCTTCTGCCGCAGCGGTCACTGCTAGACTTCCTGGGACTGCCTCGGTCAAGTATTTTCCTCCGCCTCCCCCGCCTGCGGCCAGGGAATACAAAGACTCCACCAGCTCGATGCTCAAGGAGAACAAAGACTCCACCACCTCGATGCTCAAGGAGAACAAAGACTCTACCAGCTCGATGCTCAAGGAGAACAAAGACTCTACCAGCTCGATGCTCAAGGAGAACAAAGACTCTACCAGCTCGATGCTCAAGGAGAACAAAGACTCTACCAGCTCGATGCTCAAGGAGAACAAAGACTCCACGAGCTCGATGCTCAAGGAAAACAAAGACTCCACGAGCTCGATGGTCAAGGCGCACACGGACTCCTTCAGTTCTATGTGCAAAGAAAACAAAGAGCCTACTAGCTATTTAAGTAAACAGAACAAAGACTCGGCCAGCACCGTATCCAAAGCGAAGGTTGATTTAACCGGTTCAGTATCGATAGAGAACAAAGATTCAGCCAGTCCGCCAGTGTCCAGGGAGGCCGGTGGCGTAGCCAAGGCAACCGCAGAGCTATCAGGGAGGGCGTCATCAGCCGCAGCAGCAGAAGATGAAGGCGCACTAGCGGCTGACCCGTCAGGCAAGTACCAGATCCCCGAGTCTGCCCGCAACGATCCCCTTTGCAGGCAGTCTTAACAGGAAGCACAAACTATTGAACCGATGCGCAGTACAATAATCTAACCTTTAATTCCCGTCTCAGTAGCGGTCTTATCTCCGAATGATTCAATCTTAGGCAGCGCCCAAGCCCTACTATTAACTGTACAATAAAAACTAATCGTACTTGAAACTTAATTTTCTCAGTTTAATTTATTTTCTTATTTTTAGTCCACTTGCTATCGTTGCTATTGGAATATTTGAATTATTTTCAATTCCAAGAAATTGCAGTTTTGGTGCTCAATACTTGCTGCATTTTGTGTGGGAGGCATTTGAACTCTTTTTTAATCAATTCATTATTCTTGTGTTTGTTTATTTACCAGCAATAAAACAGTCTTGTTAATCAGTCGGCTTCACTGCTAACAATATTTATTGTGCTATTTAAAATTTTAAATGGCTTCATTTGCTGGCATCCAATTTGTAGAGTTTGCTTTGAGTCAACTTCTAGCAAATACTGTTTGACCACTGGTACTGATGATGGACAGGTGCTGACACTGTTAGATGGACAAGTGCTGACACAGACACTGTTGATGGACAGGTGCTGACACAGACACTGTTGATGGACAGGTGCTGACACAGACACTCTTGATGGACAGGTGCTGACACACACTGATGATGAACAGGTGCTGACACACACTGATGATGGACAGGTGCTGACACTGTTAGATGGACAGCTGCTGGCACTGTTAAATGGACAGCTGCTGGCACAGACACTGATGATGGACAGGTGCTGACACTGTTAGATGGACAGCTGCTGGCACTGTTAGATGGACAGGTGCTGGCACAGACACTGATGATGGACAGGTGCTGGCACAGACACTGATGATGGACAGGTGCTGGCACTGTTGATGGACACGTGCTGACACTGTTGATCGACAGGTGCTGACACTGTTAGATGGACAGGTGCTGACACTGTTGATCGACAGGTGCTGACACTGTTAGATGGACAGGTGCTGACACTGTTGATCGACAGGTGCTGACACTGTTAGATGGAAGCTGCTGGCACTGTTAGATGGACAGCTGCTGGCACTGTTAGATAGACAGGTGCTGGCACTGTTAGATGGACAGGTGCTGGCACAGACACTGATGATGGACAGGTGCTGGCACTGTTGATGGACACGTGCTGACACTGTTAGATGGACACGTGCTGACACTGTTAGATGGACAGGTGCTGGCACAGACACTGATGGTGGACAGGTGCTGACACTGTTGATGGACACGTGCTGACACTGTTAGATGGACAGCTGCTGGCACTGTTAGATGGACAGGTGCTGGCACAGACACTGATGATGGACAGGTGCTGGCACTGTTAGATGGACAGGTGCTGGCACAGACACTGATGATGGACAGGTGCTGGCACTGTTAGATGGACAGATGCTGCCACTGTTAGATGGACAGCTGCTGGCACTGTTAGATGGACAGGTGCTGGCACAGACACTGATGATGGACAGGTGCTGGCACTGTTAGATGGACAGATGCTGCCACTGTTAGATGGACAGCTGCTGGCACTGTTAGATGGACAGGTGCTGGCACAGACACTGATGATGGACAGGTGCTGACACTGTTAGATGGACAGGTGCTGACACTGTTGATGGACAGGTGCTGACACTGTTGATGGACAGGTGCTGACACAGACACTCTTGATGGACAGGTGCTGACACAGACACTCTTGATGGACAGGTGCTGACACACACTGATGATGAACAGGTGCTGACACACACTGATGATGGACAGGTGCTGACACTGTTAGATGGAAGCTGCTGGCACTGTTAGATGGACAGCTGCTGGCACTGTTAGATGGACAGGTGCTGGCACAGACACTGATGATGGACAGGTGCTGGCACAGACACTGATGATGGACAGGTGCTGACACTGTTAGATGGACAGTTGCTGACACTGTTAGATGGACAGGTGCTGGCACAGACACTGATATGGACAGGTGCTGACACTGTTAGATGGACAGGTGCTGGCACAGACACTGATGATGGACAAGTGCTGACACTGTTACATGGACAGGTGCTGTTGTCTGTTGTCTGTTGAGTATGGCAGATCATGTCTCATCTTGCTGTCAGCTGTCTGTTGAGTATGGCAGATCATGTCTCATCTTGCTGTCCGAGCTGTGTCTGTTGAGTATGGCAGATCATGTCTCATCTTGCTGTCAGCTGTCTGTTGAGTATGGCAGATCATGTCTCATCTTGCTGTCAGCTGTCTGTTGAGTATGGCAGATCATGTCTCATCTTGCTGTCCGAGCTGTGTCTGTTGAGTATGGCAGATCATGTCTCATCTTGCTGTCCGAGCTGTGTCTGTTGAGTATGGCAGATCATGCCTCATCTTGCTGTCAGAGCTGTGTCTGTTGAGTATGGCAGATCATGTCTCATCTTGCTGTCAGAGCTGTGTCTGTTGAGTATGGCAGATCATGTCTCATCTTGCTGTCCGAGCTGTGTCTGTTGAGTATGGCAGATCATGTCTCATCTTGCTGTCTCTCGCCCATTCCCAAAGCACATGTTCTGCACCAGAATTGTTTTAAATTGATCTGGAGTATCGCTTATACTTTCTGCCTCTAAAGTTGTTGAGTGGCTACGGGAACATGCGCAGCATATGCAAGCGTTTTATCGACCAGGCACTTCAGCATGCATTTCCCGTTCCACTTGGGCTTCCTTTGTAAAATCTATCGTGGGGGCTCCCGGATCAGCGACTGCATGCGGTCTCGCGCTAGCAAAGCTGTGAGTCAGTGAGCCTGCAAGTCAGCAACACTGCGGCTATCCACTGTGCAGGCCAGCCATTGGCGTCACTATTGGCAACGCTGCTATCGGTAGTGACTGCAATTCGCCCTATACCTGTATGCGTCCCAGGCGCATCGACCGGAGCGGGGCAAATTGCATTTTTAAGCTGACAAAATGCTTCCCCTCCGGCGTGCAGAGCGCTGGGGGGAGGCTCACTCTGAATAGGCAGACGGGCGGCTTTGAGCTACCAGTGCCTGCAGCAGCCAGTCAGGCCGAGGGTACAGAGTCGCTCGATAACCATACGCTTGAAACAACAAAACTACCCCCAACTGCCTCTCCCCTCCAATTCTCAGGTGCTACAAAGCCCCAGCCCCACTGAGCAGAGCTAAACCAAAAAACCGGCCCTTCCAGTTATACACCTGGCCTGATCTGGGAAGTAGCTCATTGCTGCATGCAAGTGACAGTAGTCGGACAGGCTGCTGGTTAGCTAGGCTAAGCGCATGGCCGCCGAATCGGTTGAAGGCGACCGGACCAGGGTCGTGATTAATA